>JARHVA010010788.1:0-128829 GCA_037957365.1 Torreya grandis
AAAAATGCATCATACCCTCTTTTGTCTTCACATGGTGACTCTTAGAATTCCTCAAGATGACTCTTCATGATAAAATGCATCCCATTCCTCTTTTGTATTTATCCAATGACTCTTTGACTTCTCCATGGGCCCTATTTTAACATATATGCAGCCAAAAATATATTCATTAATATTAAATTAATATTAACACACATTAGTCAAGATATGAATATTAAAAACATCATTATAATGCAATGGGGCCTTTATCACCAATGCTAGACCTTTGACATCAATGACAATATTTACAAACAATCTCCCCCTTTGTCATTGATGGTAACCTCAAATTAAAACTACCACATCCTAAAACCTGCACTGCACATGAGAACCTACACATAATACCATCTAAAAAATATATAATAGCTCCCCCTTATTGTATCCAACTTGTACCTATTCCCTATACCTATTTTTGCACCTATGCCTATACCTATTTATATTCTTCTCCCTCTTTGACCATCAATAGCAAAGGGCCTAACCTAGAGCTAAAAATTATCTCCCCCTCAACTGATGTTGATCCTCAATGGTAGGAAAGTAAAATAAATTTCTCCCAACATCTCTTGCAGATACTCAAATGTGTCTTTTGGTAGTGCCTTTGTGAAAAAATTTGCAATCTACTCTATAGTACTGATATATTCTATCTTAACATATTGATATATAACCTACTCTCTCAAGAAGTGATATCTGATGAAAATATGTTTTGTTATTGAATTCATCACTTGATTATTTAAAATATTAATAGCACCTGTGTTGTCATAAAAAATAGAAATAGGTTCATCATATTTTAGCTTGATATCTTCCAAAGTTTACTTCATCCAAATCACTTGAGTACAACAAAATAACACTAAAATATATTATTATTCAACTATAGAAAGTGATACTAAATTCTATTTTTTGCTTAGCCATGATACTAACTATCATGAGAAAGAAAGATCCTCCACTTGTACTCTTTCTATCATCCAAGAAAACCTACCCAATCTAAATATGTATAATCAACCAAAGTAAACTTTCTATCTATGGTATATCATAATCTATAATCTAATGTCCCCTTGATATATCTAAATATCTCTTCTTCTTTACACTAACTGAACATGACTATTTTTTGGAGCTGACTGATATCTTACAACCATACCTACTGCATGCATGATATCTAGCCTCAATGCTATCAAATATAAAAGACTACCAATCATAGATATATACAAATTTGATCTATAATAGGTGAATCTACATCCTTACTCACCTTATTTCCTATACACATTAGTGTGCCAACTGGTGCACAATCCTCAAAACCAAATTTCTTCAACATTTCCTTGGAATATTTACTTTGAGATATGAAAATTCCTTTATCTGATTGAAATAATTGCAATCCTAAGAAAAATGACAATTATCCAAGCATAGACATCTCAAATTATTTTTTCATATTATTATAAAATTATTTTGTCATCTTTTTAATGTTTTCTCTAAAAATGATGTCATCAACATATACCACAATAATCAATTGATCTCACCTTCTATTTTGATGTAGAGATTACTGTCAGCAAATCCTTTCTTGAAACCTTGATCTTGTAGGTACTTATCAAGTCTTGCATACCAAGCTCTGGGAGCTTCTTTCAATCCATACAATGATTTCTTCAATATGCATACATGGCTACTAATATTTGAGAGAATAAATCCCTTAGGCTACTCAATATAGACCTCTTCTTTTAGATTCCCATTTAGGAAGGTAGATTTGACATCCATCTAAAACACTTTGAAAATTTTAAACACTACATAGCAAGAAACATTCTAATAGCCTCTAGCCTTGCCACTGGTGCAAAAATTTATTCAAAATATATTCCCTCAATCTGAGCATATCCATTACATACTAATCTTTCTTTATTTATGGTCACTTCTCCATTTTCATTCAACTTATTTCTATAAACCCATTTTTTTCCTATCACATTGTGATCTTTTGGTCTAGGCACTAATTTCCAAGTATCATTCTTTTCTATCTGATTTAATTCTTCATCCATTGCTTTATCCCAATGCTTATCATGTCTAGCTTTTGAAAAAGTTCTAGGCTAAATTTTGGATAACAAAGAGAAATTAACTTGCTAAGATTCACTTACCATCATTCTTCTGGTATGAATTCCTTCATTTATGTCCCTAATGATGTCACTTTCATTATGATTTATCTAGACATATTTGGATGGGTTTTTGGTGTCCTTTTTCTCCTTTTTCTCATCTTCATCTAATTCTTTAAAATATTCCTCTTCAATGATTATAGGAATGTCTATTGGATCATTGATTCTTTGTGTTCCTTCTTATTCTATCTTGACACTTGTACTTTCAAATATTTTCTTGGTTCTTTTGTTATAACATTTATAAGATTTAATTTTGCAAGAATAACCAAAAAATATACCTTCATCTGCTTTATATTCAAACTTACCCAGTTTTTCATTAATTCTCTTTATGAAGCATTTGTTATAAAAAACATTGAAATAATCAACTGTTACTAGTTTGTCTTTTTATAACTCATAAGGAGTCTTTTCACTATTGACTCTAAATAATGCTCTATTGTAAATATGAACTACTATATCAACTACCTCTCTCCAATATTTATCTGGTATCTTGAATTCATTTAGCATTATCTTTTCCATCTCTTGAATTGTTTTATTTCTCCATTTAACTACTCCATTTTACTATGGAGTTTTGGCTGCTGAATAATATTTCTTTATTCCATGGTCTTCATAAAACTCAATAAATTGATTTTACATGAATTCTCCTCCTTGATTTGATCTTAGGCACTTAATCTTCAAATTGGTTTCATTCTCAACTAAAGCTTTAAATGCTTTGAAATGTCTGAAAGCTTCTGATTTTTTCTTTAAAACCATTACCCAAGTCATACGTGAAAAGACATCAATAATCAACATGAAATATTTATCACCTTGAGTACTTTGAGTTATCATAGGTCCATATAAATTAGTGTGAACAATCTCTCACATATGAGTGGTCGAGTAATATTTTTTTTTGAACCACCTTCTGGCCTGCTTCCCATGCTGACAAGGTTCACAAAGCATGTTGGATGGCTTTGTAATCTTTGGAAGATTTCTGATTGCTTGCTTCTTACTGATGTTGACAATATTTTCAAAATTTATGTGTCCCATTCTCCTATGTCATAGCCAACTTTATTCAATCTGACTCAAACAACATCTTTGACCTTTGATGTCTGATAACATATATAAATTATTGCCTATTCTCTGAGCATCTGTAACCAACACATTTAAATCTTTTCTCTTAACTTCACAACCCTCTACATAAAAATTTAGTGTGTTCCCTTGATCACACATTTGACTTACACTCAAAATATTATGCTTAATACCTTCTACATACAAAACATTTTTAGTTTTATTTCTACCATTATCCAAACTTACTATAACTTTTCCAATATTTTTGGCAGTAGTACTGTCTCTGAATTTCACTATGCCACCATTGATCTTCTTCAAAGTTATGAAACTAATCTTGTCTCCTATCATGTGCCTTAAACATCCACTATCAATAAACCATAGTTTTTCTTCATTTCTTACATGCAAAGCTATCTATACCAACATAGATTTTTTAGGTTATTTCTTCTACCATGGACTTGTCTAAACTTTCTTCTTGAGGAATGGAGCCTTGAAACTCTAGTGCTTCTTGACTGACTCAAACATGCTTCTACAATACCAGGCTATGTGTCCTAAGTTTTTTAACTTATAACATATTATGGCCTCTTCATTAAAGCTTGATGGAGGAGAAAAAGAGTTGTGGCTTTTTCTTGACTCTACATGAGTTTCCTTGTCCTTATTTTTGAAATTGTTAGCCCTTTTTTGACATTCTATTTTCTTATGACCATATCCATTACAATAAAAATAGTAACCATAAAAATAGGACCTATTTGTGTATCTCTGACCTAATTATATTTTGTAGCTCTATTCCTTCCAACCTTCTTTATTTGAGATTTCTTCTATATTCTTAACTTCTTCCCTTTTTATTTCCTCTTTTGTAAGATCTTCAACATAGCTCTTTCCTTTTTCTATATTAACCTTGTCTATGAAAGTAGTTTCCTCCCCTTTCTCTTTTTTAAATTTGATGCCTAGCTTATCTGACATTGATCTTTGAATTTCTAATATCTTATTCAACATATTAGTGGTATTTTCAAATTTTGAATCATTGGCTACTCTATCATTGATTGCTTTATTTGTTTTCTCAAGATCTGCTTTTAAAGAAACAATTTCAATAATGGACCTTTCACATTGTTCACTTAATTTTTGCAATTGTGCCATTAGATATTTTTTATTCTTCTTGGCTTCTTCAAAGTGTGCTTGTAGATCTTTAATTGTTTCCTTTTACTTCTTTTCATTTTTCTTGATTTGGAGTTTTAATCTTTGATTATTCTTCTCAAGAGCTTTTAATTCTTCTAAGGCATAAACAAGTTCTCCTTCCAGATTCAATTTGGATTCATCCTCTTCTTCTTGATCATTTGTGCTTTTAATTGTGGAGGCATCTTCATATATGGCCACGAATAGAATCTCTTCTTCTTCTGAATCACTGACTCCACTATCTTCAGCTTAGCTAGGATCTTTAGAATACAAACTCTTCTTATTGAATCCCTTCTTGAATTTTTCTTTGAAATTCTTCTTGTATGTAGACTTTCCTTCTTCATTTCACCATTACCCTTATCTGGGCACTTAGATAAAAATTTTCCAATCTTTCCACAATTAAAATATTTAAAAGGTAATTTTCCTTGATATCTACCTGTGCCTTTTTTTGGCTTGTGAATGAATAGAGATCTATTGTCATCTTCATCATCACTAGAACTATCACTTGATTATTGAATCTTAACCTTCTCTTTCTTTGATGTCTTGAAATTAATTTATCTCTTTGAGGGTTTTTCTTGTTTGGTCCACATCTCATATGCCATAAGAATACCATGTAGCTCTAGCTTGGTTAAATTATCCATCTCTTCAATTGCCTAAAATTTTACATCATAGCTCAATGGTAGAGATCTCAAAACTTTTTTTACCACAATTAATTCTTCTAACTTTTCTCCAAGACCTTGAATCTGATTAACTATTTGATCAACCCACAAAATATAGCTTGTTATATTTTTTTTCTCTTCCATCTTAAGACTCTCAAATTGTCTTCTAAAAGTCTAAAGCTTAGCTTGTTGAACCTTTCCATCACCTTTTTAAATATTCTCAAGTTTTACCCAAGTTTCATGAGAAGATTTACATTACATAACTTTAACAAATTTTGATTCACATAAACCACATAAAATAGCATTTAAAGCTTTAACATTAGTTTAACTTGACTTATTTTTTGCTAGAGTAGTTACAAGTGTCTATGGCTCTTTATATTCCTCTACCACTGCTTGCCAAACATCAAATCCAAGGTCCATCAAATAAGTCTTCATCATTATGCTCCAAAAAGCATAAAATTTTCCATCAAATAAAGGTACCTTATTTGTAGAAAAACCTTCATGTGATCTAGCCATCATGATTTCCTAATTTACCTTCAAGTTGTAGACCTTTTTCTAAAGGAACCTGCTCTGATACCAATTTTTAATCATGAAATATACTGAGAGGGAGGTGAATCAATATATTATATATCTTTTAATTAATCTTATTTCTTTTATTTAACCACTTAATCATATGCTCAATATATGTAATAAAATTGAAACAATAATATGCACCACAAAAGAGAGAGAGAGACACCAAATTTTTACGTGGAAACCTAAAGTGGAAAAAACCATGGAGAACAATCTCAAGTATATGAATGAGCACCAACTCAAATTACAAAGTTCATAAGCACCAACTTGCAGGAGCACCAACCCCTTTGCCGAGTACCAACACAACAACTATTTGTGAGCACCAACCCATAGGAGCACCAACCCCTAATAAAGATTTGTGAGCACCAACCCACAAGAGCACCAACCCCTCTTGTGTATAAAACACAACTATCTCTCAATGTTTCTTACTCAACAAATAATAGAACTCTACAATATCTCCTTCATTTTTCTCTTAAAAAACAAATACAAAACATGCACTCTTTTGGATATTATAAATGGCTTTTCAAGCCTTTATTTATAGCTTTCTAAATGACCTTTGAAATTCACCCTTTATGACCCTTTAATCCTCATGTAAAATGGTGCCAAACTTGCATTACCCTTTATATCGTTGCATTCAAAAAGTCACATGGTGACTCTTCATAAGCAAATGCATCATTTCTCTTTTGTCTTTATCTTGGTGACTTTTCATATTCCTCAAAGTGTCCCTTCATTGAAAAATGCACCATACCCTCTTTTATCTTCACATGGTGACTCTTGAAATTCCTCAAGATGAATCTTCATGAGAAAATGCATCCTATTCCTCTTTTGTCTTTATCCCATGACTCTTTGACTTCTCCATAGGCCCTCTTTTGACTTATATGCAACTAAAAGTATATTCATTAATATTAAATAAATAGTAATGCACATTAGCCAGGATATGAAAATAAAAACATCATTAAATGCAATGGGGCCTTTATCACCAATGCTAGACCTTTGACATCAATGACAATATTTCCAACAAACCTAATTTCCATTTCTCACAAAAAAACTAGAATTTTCATAGAACTGGAGCCCTCTATTAGCATTCCTAAACAGTCCTCTTCATTTTTGAGATGAATAAGAAATAATCCATTGTTCATGGATAAAATTTCAATATTCCCTTTGGGAAACCATTTATTGAAGCCCCATTTCTTGAAAACATATATATTAGGCTTAGCACCTAAAAAGTTTGCAACTAGGGTAAAATATATTCTAGAACAAGATCTGATAATGAGGGAGTTAGGGACAAAAAAATGTAAATCCTTAACATCCTTTGATATTTGAAGCTATTGAGTATGGTATATTAATTCAAATTATTTGCCCTTACCCTTAATATTCTTCACCTAAGAGAACTTAGAATGATTCCCCTCACCAAAAAAAATGGACTTACTTTTCTCACCATTCTTAACAACCAAGGGGCTGAAAATGACCTACCTCTAACCAGGGCCCTACAAAGGATCCATGTTTAGCCCCAAATCCACTTACAACATATGCCCATCATCATCTCCTCTTTCCCACTCAGAATCTTTATTTAAATTTCCTACACGGTCCATGTTATGCTACTTGTACTCTCACTCCATGTTTTTATGGTTTTATGACATTAAGACACACCTTGTTGTTATCATAATACAACCTATTTCCATGCCTATACATCTCATATTTTTATATACCTCATTTCATAAAATAATTATTATTTATTCTTTGGGATTGTGAAATCAAAATACTATTTTGCATTGTACTTTATATATTTAGTATTTTCATAGTTCAAAAATTAAATTGAATAATATAAACTTGAATAGCCTATATACTTATTTAATACATGATTCATACATATACATCATAGTTCTCTTATCCTTTTGAGATAAGTTGATTATCATTTTCCATCCCCTCACCTCAAATAGGGGAGGGGGGCATATCAGTGGGGGCATGCCATATAAGGCATGACTCCACATACATACAATTAATATAATGGGCATATTTTGATTTAGTTTACATAATTCACATGATCCATATATACATTTGGGACAAAATTATATGCATTGGGCATAGGTTTAGGACACATATTTTCAGATTTGTGATACATATTATACACATGTTATAAATCAGAGGTTAAATTTTTATATATACTTCATATTGATACATATTTAAGGTGTATATACACCAAATTATAGATACAATTTCAAATTGTATATACATTTATACATGAACCTTACTAAGATGCACCATTCGAGATTTTATCTATTGTAGTAGTTCACTCTTTTTTATAAGTGTGATGAATATTATGTGTCCTCAATGGACTTATCACTATGATTCTAATATTTTTGTTTGATATGGCTACAACATTTTACGTGGACAAGATTAGATAAATTTGCTAGATTGTGTATACTTGAGTTATGCAATTAAGATTCTATGTTCTCAATAGATTTGATAAAATTCATCCTTATACCAAATTGAGGGCATGATCACCCTCCAATTCCCCACTTCACATCTCTATGTTTTATTTTTAAACCTCTCTCCAAGGCTTAAACTAGGAAGCATATTTACCAAGATAAACTACCAATGAGAATTATGGATGCATCGACACACATGTGTACTCTTTTCTTACTCTCTTTATTTCAAGTATTTTAAAATTATTTAATTTAAAATTAGTGGAAATAATTATAACTATACAATTCTATTGGTTATATGTGATTTAAATACATCAAATTCAAGTGAGGTCAAGAAAAGAGAAGGTGTGATCTACACACCATAGTATGATTTATTTCCTTTAACCTAGTAAAGTCATCCTGATGTATTAATAGATTAAGGGGGGATGGTGGGAAATTTTGATGATTAAATCTGAATTTATTGTTAAAATAGTATTATTTACCTGACAAATATATCTCATAGTTATATCCTTCACTTTAACCTTCCTTGTAACCAAAAGGATGGTATTGGCAAACTCACTAGGTCTAATTACTTACTGTTTAGTCCAACCTTAATTATTATGATTATATAGATCACTTATAACCACAAAAGGCCTAAAATTTGATATATATAATTCATTATTTCCTTTAACCTAGTTAAGTCATCCTGATGTATTAATAGATTAAAGGGGGATGGTGGGAAATGTTGGTGATTAAATCTGAATTTATATGTTAAAATAGTATTATTTAGTTGAAAAATATATCTCATAGCTATATCCTTCACTTTAACCTTCCTTTTAACCAAAAGGATGGTATTTGAAAACTCACTAGGTCTATTTACTTATTGTTTAGTCCAAACTTAGTTATTATGCTTATCTAGATCACATATAACCACAAAAGGCCTAAAATTTGATATATATAATTCATTATTAGTTATAAAACCTCAAAAAATTTCCCTCATCCTAGATAGTTATAATTAGGGTAGGACAATAGTGTTGATGCTATTGTTTATGATCCAATGCAAGTGTCCTTACCCAAAAAATACTCAAATTTTCAAATCTTTCAATATGTTTGGGTTAACCTAAGAATTTCATTAACCTTTTTTGTAACTTCAAAAAATATATTATAATATAAGATATATATAATTAATTTGGACATCTATCAATTATCAATAAATCACCTACTCAATCTCAATAAATGAATCTCACAACTAAGATATTATGCCTTATTCATTGCTATTAGCATATAAATCATAAGAGTAGTCATACTACATGTTTGAAGAACTCCAAAGATAGACCATGAGCCATATTTATCAAGTTACCATCTAGATCACTACATGCATATTCATATAGTATATTACACCCTTGTATACACACATTCCCACACATAAGGGAGAAATACATAAGTTTGAGTCCCTCTTTGGACTATTGGCTATGTAGGTAACACTCATTGAATGAGAGGTATTTGAGGTCAACTTGACACAGTGAATATACTAACCTATTTTTGGTAATGTAACCTAACCTAAGGTGGAGAGATATGGTTTGATCCAAAAATAGTGATACAAAGCCTGTGGATGAGATCCAAAGACATTAGATGAAAGGTGATAGAAAACACATAAATACCCAAGTAGTCACATCTTGATAAAAATAAAAATTTGAATAGGAGAATTACATTAGGATTCAAATAGTAGCATCTATTCAAGTATCCATAGGGTGAAACAAGAATCCATGTAGCCAAAGAGAATATTTATAGAGTCTAACAACTATTTCTTGACCATTAGACAAACTTTTTCAACACCTAGACATCTCAAATTTATTTATGCATCATTGCATAAGATAAATATTATTTATTCTTTATGATTGTGCAATCAAAATAATATTTCAAATTGTACTTTCTATATTTATTATTTTTCATAATTCAACACTAAAATTAAATATGATAAACTGAATTATTTAATTATCCTAATTTAAGGAATAATTTATCTCACTCTTGAAAAGCATATTCCTCAAATATTAATTTCTAAAAAGGGTTAAGCAAATGAATAATCTATTGTATCCACATGTATAATATCATTGAATGATGAACTTAATCAACAACAAACTTAGATGAAATTAAACCTAAAGCATTAAAAGCAAATGAACATTCAAACATCAAATGGACAAATGGTTCAACACTATTATCACATAAAGCACATATATTTAGAATAGGAAAACCCCTTTCATGATATTCTCAATGGTAAGAATTTTATTTTGGATCAAAAGATAGTAGAATATATTTATCATAGGAATCATATCTTTATTCCAAGTGAATCCATCATGAGTCTCCTTCAAAACTTAGTGTACCTATACTTAACATTATAATTTCCATCAAAAACCTTAGCTCAAAATAAATCATCTTCATTTATATTCCTGATAATATAAACTTTCATAATAAGTGCATTTAATTTAATAAGCACTATGTTTTCATCTAAATATGAAATATCTAAGGATAAAACCTTCCACACTCTACTTGTATCATTGTTAGTAGTAAAAATGAAACAAACCCATTTTTTTAAAAAATATTTTTTAGAATACACAACAAACATCAAAAGGCCCCACTCCATAAAATTAATGCAATGCAATGCATCCCAAAAACTCTATAGGAAGTCCTAGTAATCCATAACCATCATCCCCAATGTCCCCAATAGATAAGGCTAATATCAACTATAATGAAATTATGCTCATCCTAGAATGTTTGGGTAACCAATTTATATATAAAAAAATCAAATAAGATAGAAGTATAATACTCATGCACAATGTCCATGTGATCAAACAAAAGGGTTCATTTCACTAATGTGCTTAGGCAAGTCTTATCACCTCATGAGATTATAAAGTTGATTTCTCTAATCCATTACTAGAGCCAACATGATATAAGCATAATGGTCTCAAAACCCTTTGGGCAATCACCCAAGCAAGGACTATTCCTTGTCTTACACCCATTGATCACCATACCATGATCCAAGGTCCTTAATGAAGAAAGGAATGGTATTATTTAAACTATATGGGATATAAAATACTAAACATAATGTGGGTGACATCACACATGTGAGTCCCCTATTGAAAAATATACAATTAGCATTGGGAGAACAATTACTTTCATGATACAGGAATAATCATCTTGTAAGCCAACCCTAGGGGTCTAAATCTAAATTTTTCTTACTTATCCATTAGTTATCATATCCTATTATTGTAAAAACATAGGCATTCATGACATCTAAATAACATGCATATGATCACACAAGAGTTCATTAATAAAATAGTCTCAAACATTAGCTTATATATTCATTAATAAAGATTAAGATTTAGTAACACATTTAAAAGGTGGAATATTTAATCAAATAACTAATTCCAAATAGTAAGGCTCCATATCTTACTAACTCCTATCCTCCTTTTATAATTATTTACCAGCGACAAGGTTTATTCATGTAATAATAATCACATCACAAAGAATACCAAGAAATTCATTGACAAGGTATACTTCTACTGATGAGCACACACATTACTACTATGACCAATGACTATCTATTATCATATAAGAATTAATGAAAATATATCTAAACTACATTAATAAAGAGTTGTATAACAAACACCTAAATTACTAAACTTTTAGAAAACATGCCAATATATGAATCACTATAACACCATTAATGGTGTAACGCATAATCCACAATGTGGGTTCTCATACAAAGATCATTAATATGAATTACTTTATCGCTTAATAAATAGAAGTAAGCTCACATAAATGATATTATAACAAATTCAAAGAAATATCATAAGAAGTGTAAGGAACCAGACTTAATAAATTCATTAGGTAAGTCCACTTACTATTCATTATTAAGTCAAGTGGAATAATGTCAAATAACTAAGAATTGATTGTTATTTTAATCCCCCATAAGGTTTACATCCATATTAGTTGACCAATAAATACCTTAATCATCCACATATATTTAACAATATAATACTTAAAATTTCCCATAATTCACACCATGGGGGATCATAACTATTTCCACAAGGACATGTTTATACACTCATAGAATCATCTTTATCATTCAAAGACATTTAAAATTATTATATTGATTCTAAGCCATAAAATTTACCATAACAAATTATTCATAGAGACCTTACACAATATAAATAAGATAAATCATCAAGAACTAATATGACTTGTTCTCACTTTAATGAGAATGTTATTCACAAGTGTAACATATTTGAGTTTATTAAATTCAACTACTATATAAAATATTTCATGGATGTAATGGTGTGTCTTCCCAAGCATATCATAAAATTTATTAAAATAAGGGACTTTATTTACACAACTTGTAATAGTATAAACAACCATCTCTAATATGAACTAGTTATAACATAACTATCACTTTTGATAAGAGATATAAATTACCACTTAATTAATCTTTAGCATAGTGTTATTGACTACCAAATGAAGACACAATGAAATTATATACATGGTTTTAAATGTTTTTTAATAAATATTTAATCCATATTATAAGTATTAAGATACATGGGTAAAAGTGATAGGTTTAACAAGTTATTGTAGCTACTAAACAACATGAACATTTCCAGCATACTGTAAGGCAACATCTTCTTACTTATCATAAAATTCAAGGTTAAAGACACTATATTTTATCTATTTTAATGATAACCTTATTAAAATTTAATTCTAACTTAAAATTAACTAGCATATCACTAAGTCATGTATATACAACAACATATAAAGATCAAGTGTAATAAAATGCATTATAATTACATTACCACACAGTAAAAAGAACCCAATATATATCCATACCAAAGAACTAAATATAGTTGATTAATTATATAAGAATAAAGAAAATATCATTAAGGATTCCTCCAATGTTAACATCATTATCAATAATTTCCTTTTTATGACATAATAATTTTACAAAACTACATAAGGTAATAAGATGAACTACAACATAAAATGAGTAATCAACCACAATCCAATGATCGAACATCATATATCAATAGACACAAATGATAGGTAAGTTTCCATACAAATCCAAGTGAATCAATGGAGAAGGAAAAACACTAAAGTAGGATACCCCTCAGAACTATCCCTATGAGCCCAACCATCAGTGGCCCTTACCACCCCAACCATTAGCTTGGTAGAGGGTTTCAACAACCAGGTACTTAGGTGAGGTAAGAGATATACACATAATATTGAGCCACCAGTAAGGTCTTACAAAAACTTTCAACAAGGACAAGGGAATAATATAACTGACATAGAACCACAACACTTAGCCCAAGGGATTATCTAAGTATAAAATAATTAAATAGAAGGGTTTCCATGCACAATAGTCAAATTAACTCGAATGAGTTCAAAGAAGAAAACCCATATCCATAAATAATAGGATTTATACTTGTTTTTAGATATAGAATGCCCAAATACAACCAACATTAATTTTTCTCAAGTAATTCAGTAAGTCTAAATCTAAATAATAAAAAATACTCAAACAAACAATTCAAAGTAAAACAAATAATAGACCAAGACTAGTAACTATAACCAAACTTGTTTGAGGAAAACCACACTCCTACAATAGGAGTAAAATAGGGGTTTACCAATAGTATGAATAAATTAAATTTATAATAAATTGGCTTAAAACAAGGAAGGGAGGTATGTAAATCAAGGATATGATGTCAAGATGGTAATCATGACTTTCCAAGCATCAACCAAATTGTAATTCAGGAAGTCCTCAAGCTTCTAAAAAATCCAATCATATTATAAATTGAATTTAGAAACATAGCTAAATATAATCACCAATACATGGGAGCTAAGCATTAGATAAATCTATCCATTTCCTTTTTGATATCTAGAAAAACATTAATAAGGTAACAAGCCATAATGATGAAGCCAAATAAAGCATAATGGTTAAGATATTAATTAACCTAATTTGGTTATGGTGTAAGTTGTTTGGTTAATACATAATCTTAGAACAAATTCCCAAAATTTAAAAACCTCAATTTAATTACTTTGGGGAAAATAATTTAGAGAAAATATTTTTCATTATGAAATTTTATTTAAAATCATACTAGAGCACATGGAACATTCCAACTTTGATTGTAGATAAGGGGTGAATTCCATGGTTTTATCATTTTAGATTATTTTCCAGTCATAGGTATTCAACAAACACCCTCCTCTCCATGCCCAGCACATAGACCCTACTTCATCCCTGGGGTTTCAGTCCAACCATAATTCTATATAGTGAAATAAGAGATCTAGACAATAAAATGTAGTCTAAAGGTTTGAGGCAAAAACATGGATCAAGCCAACTTTTGATCTTCTATTTCAAAAGGAGCATAGTATCCATATATTTTCCATTTTGTTTCTCATTTATTTTATATCATAGGCATTTTATCATGCCTCCCTCCATTTTCATGCCATTCAGAACAAAAAAACAATTATGCTTTCCCCTGCATCTCCCTTTGCACCCAACACCTGACCCTTCTCCATTTTCTTCTCCTACTTTCTTGCATTATTTTTTTATTCCCCCACATCCCTATCATCCCCCTTATGTGTTTTTAATTCTTTTTCATTTTCATCCCTCTACCTTACACCTCATGCCAAACCTCCCATACCATCGCCATGCCTCATGTGTCTCCAACCATATTTCTCCCCTACCAATGGCATGCTTCCCTTGTTAATGCCATACTCTAACCTACTATGCCATGATCTGATTTTCCTCCTACATGCTGCCCATACTTCATCTCATCCTAATTATCCAATGATGTCTTCCCAATGTGTGCATCAAGTCAATGGAAAAATAAAATAATATGCTTTAATAAAATAGAATATATATCAGTAAAATAACATATAGTATAAAATATAAACACCCCCATCACTTTATGAATTAGCTAAAAGGAACAGAGTAATTAAATATTATTAAACCAAAAATCATTAAAATTATCAATAATAATAATTTTATAAATTAATTAAGAATAAAAAATGTTAATAGAATAATTAAATAAAACTTTAAAAAAATTATTAATTAATAAAATAATTAAACAATAAATTAATAAAATACATGAATTAGTTAAAATTAATAATAATAATGTAATTAAATAATAAAAATCACTAAGATAATATAATAATAATGAATAGGAGCAAAAATCATTAAATAGTAATAAATAATAAAATTGTTAAAATAACTAAATAATTAATAAGGCATAAATCGGTCATATGATGATAACCACTAAAATCATTAATAAATAGAAATTAATAAAGATCACCAACTAATGATTAACAAAATCATTAAATTAACCGAAGCCCAAGGTGGTTGAATTCTCATGAAGGGTTACCAAGACATTCTTTGAGGTCAAGAGACCCATATGGGTCTAGATGAACCTAAACCAACCCAAATTAGGGGAAAATACTCAAATGACTCATAATCAAGTGTCTAAAAAACTTGACAAGGACAACAAAACATGAAGGTATAACCTCCAGCACATGAGGAATAGATAAGAGAGTCAACTAAGCTAAAACTTGATAATCCAATAGGGAACAAGAATAAACATCCATGCTCAAATAAGGCAAAACCAATAATGACACATATAAAAAACACAATGGAATATAAATGATGGTGGCTCAATATCATATAGTACATGTTATACCTATCGAAGCAAACTTCTGACTACTCAATCACTTGAATATATACCTAAGATTTCTAAGCCTAATGTCAAGCCTAGCTCATAGCTTAGTACCTACATCCACCAAATAAGACATAAAAAGTACCTAAAAAATGTCTATATATCAATAATAAACTAGAACAAATCATCAACATGAACTAGTAATTAAAGCATAGTCATCAATAAGTGGAAAAAGGAACTAGAGTTAGTCTTGATAACCATGACCTCAAGTATGCCTTGTGAACCTACAATTGCAAGAGTGAGTAATGTCAAACTATAACTAGTAAAACATGATATATCTAAAATGTATAATAATGTAATTAACTAAAACAACATATTCATATAACATGATAAATTGAATCTAGTGTGGGCAATATGCATATCAGGATATACTAAATCTAATGTGAGCATCAACCATGACATAACATTTCACATTGACTATCTAGGATACCTATGCCAAAACCATCTAAAAACAAAACCAACATCAACCATCATCAGTCTAAGTGCTATTGAAAACATGCTAAAGTAAGCCAAAATATAATATCCAAAATGGGCCACAAGGTCAGTTCATGACATCCTCCCCCTTAAAGAGGATCCATCTTAGCGACTAACAATAGTCAAACACAAAATTATCTAAAAATTCAATATAGTCAAGAAAATAATATCTCCACTTATTATAGGGTGATAATGGCTTAGCCATATTTCATTGACATTCTTATTTTCTATCAATTGGATTGTCACATCTAGAAATACATTAGGCCAAATAACGGCTTCCTTCCCATACTCACATGTCCATTACGACACTAAAATAGAAAACAACACTCATGCAACACTATTATAGTAGAAAATCTCACCAAATATGCTAACATGGTTGGAATTTTTCTAATCTCATGCCTTAAAATGCCATAAAATGCATCAAAAATTGCAAAAACTAGCTACAATAGGTTCAATGAACCCAAAATGCCTATAATAGTCAACAAAAACTCCAAGGTAACAACTATTAAATTCAATATAACAATGTTGCTATAACCATCCCAACCATTTATGAAGGTGGTCATAAATCATCACAAGCATACAATGTCCCATAACAGATAACACTTACTTTAATAAACTTCTGAATAAGGGTACTAATATCACTCCCAAGTAGGACAACATAGCTAAGGAACCACAAGACAAAAAGTGATGTCTAAACCAAAATAAAAATTTGGATATGCAACTTGACTAGGGTTAATGTCACCTATGTCAACACACACATATCTATAATATAAGGTCATTAATCATAAAAACATCAAATCCCATTAGATTTCAACTAGAATCTAAATCAAGAGTGTAAATCTTCCACTAAAACATTATGCCACATGCATAATCCTAAGAGAATTCATCACATAATGTCATATCACAATGGTATTAATCCATACTATTATGGTTACTTCACTACATCATCAACCATTTAAGGGGTAGTACAACATCCCACACCAATTATGTTGAACCATATAGAAGCCATACCAAACATCACATGTAACCTAAAAGCTTACATCATGTTATCTAACACACATACGAGCTCACACAATGGTCCAAGGATACCAATCCCACCATCCAAAAATATCCATCTGAGGGCATCACAAAACTTTCATCACTCTATTTAAGAGTCAAGTGGGTACCTAAGTTTTTAAACACCACATGATGAAGGCTTAGTGCTACTCTATCAGATCACAAAATTGGTATATATTCTAGTAATGCTTCTAAAATAAAATAAAAATATTCATCCTAAAATATTTTCAATAGGTATAACAATAACAATACCTTAACCAAAGCATGGTTTCACCTATAGGCCAACACATGCATGCATTTTTATCAAGAATCACCTTTTCAATTTATAGAAATTTCCATGTCTACAAGACCATTTAGTGCTTCATAAGGGGCAAAACAATAAAACTTCATAATGGTTGTGTGTAAGAACATCAAGCCAAGAAGCAATATATTAGAATTGTTGTCAAAAATGGGTCAAATCTGGTCAAAATTGATTTCAAAGTGTTTGAGTGACCTTATTAGGTTCATTTAAGTCTTTATTTTCCCTTTGGAGTCATTAGAGTAAGTTTTATCGGCTATAGGAGTTTTCCCTCCAAAAATAAGAATTTGAAAATTCAAATAATTAAACTAAGTCTAAGAGGATTACAAGCATATAAGGATTGAATATATGAGTCAAATGGGTTTAGGAGTCCCAAATAGTCATGAAAATGGGCCATTATAAGTCCTATATGTTAATGCCAAAGGTGAAAATCATGTTTTGGTTTATTAAACCTCACCCATGAGTTGGGTTGAAAAACATAGAAGTAGTTTTGTAACTAATCAAGAAAAACTAACATTGAAGTTGGTGTTAGGAGGAGTTGTATGACATTCTTGAGAGGAGAGGAGATGTGAAAAAGGTGGAGAGAATGCTCTAGGTAGAAAAATAGGTGAAAAAATGTAGAAAAGTTGATATAAATCCTTAAGAAGTTTCTCAATTGCATGAGTGGACTATTATGTATCAGAGAATGATATTATAAATAAAAATAAACTACTTATTGTGTGTACTCTCCATTAAATATAGTGAATGAATCAATTTATATATTTTTCTTGAAGGCCTTTGAGGTGATGAATAAGTTCACATTGGTGTGTATCTACATATTTGATATGTATGTTAAGTACAGTCAAGAAGGCAAGCTTGGAACAAATTGTTTAAATTGAAAGAAAAAAGTGTGTTCCATTGTGAGAGTGTTAAGGCCCATTCAGAATTTTGAGTGTTTGAGTGGAATATTCTAGATGCAAGAAACTCTTGAGAAATTAAACATCACTTATAGACTTGGTTATATATCTAAGTGTGTGTATCAAGAAAGAAGGTATGCACACATGATTGGAAGTTTTAAGGTGACTTCTGAGTGAAAATTTTATGAATAGGTTTAGAAGATTAATGCAAGCATATTCATGTGAGTGGGAATACTTTTTTTATTGGTAAGAGGATAAATTGTAGGTTTTTAGATACATACTCTATTTATAATAATAAAAACCCTATGCACAGCCCACCCTTCAAAAATGACTTACATATTGATGGAATAAGATTGAACTCCAATCTATAGAACCTTGGTATGTGTAAAGTAAGTATAGTTTAAAGGATAACATGTGTAAAGATTGGAAACATAAAAGAAATACAATCAAACCTCTAAATATGGTGGTAAACCCTATAAATAGATTAAATCCTTTATTTCATAGTCTTTGTGAATGGTTATCAAGTAAAACAAATAAAGACACTTAGTAAATGCTATCTACATAGAAACACCAAGCAATATGAGGTTAAATTAATTAAGGTCCTTAAAAGAGATAGACAATCTTCAAATGGCTTTAGTAGGATATAACCCTATTTTAAGATATCAAGGAACTCAGAAATAATGTAAGCACTTAGCCTAGAAGATTGATATTGACTGAGTAATGAGGATAGACTAGTAGAAATGTAAAGGGAAGTATGAAAGGAGCAAGATAGGCCTTTAAATGTTGCAAGAATGTTTAATACATGAAAGTGAATAAATGAATATAAAATTATTACATAGTGACTCAAAGACCCAAAATTATGAGTTTAACATGATAGGAGCTTATGGATTTTGAGGTGAACAATTAAATGTTTTGGGAATGGGTACTCATTGATACAAACCTATTCAAGGTCTCATCACTTTCTAAAAAAATCTAGGGTTTCATATATTGTATGGGAGTATATTCTGCTATCTATAGTCAAGACTGAGTGTATACATATACTATGTTTCATTGTAATCAAGCATATAATGTATTGAAGAGGACTAATAAAGTGAGTGGGAAGGTGGATTCAGTTGATACATACCTAACAAAGTTATTTTAAGCCCTTAAAATGATGTAAATCTCAAGATATAAAATTTTAATGACTCTTAGGTTTAGGAACATGTAAAAAACCCTAAAACTAGGGTTTGGGTTGTTTTAAGAGATTTATCTATTATAAAATTACCAAAATTTGTAATATTGTTAAATTAATCTTGTTCAAAGAGATTGAAGTGGTTTTGGAGTGATATAGTATGACATTATATGGATAATGACAATTGAGTCCAGACAAGGCTTGAATGAGGCCTAATGAGTAAGGTTTAGTGATGGAAAAGGGGTCTAAGGGTAGAATTAGACTATGAAAACTTGAAATAAGGGTAATATGGATAGGGGAAGTTATATATGATTTCATATTTTCATTGATTTTTTAGATGAAGGAAAAATAATAACAAGAAGGCCACAAGCCTTGGAAGATATTTGAGATCTTGGAGGATGGAAATAATATTGAAGAGTGAACCATAGGTTTAAATAGGTTGAGATGGATGGCATTAGATTAATAAAGAATAAAAAATAATGAGATGGAGTCCCTAATATCTATACCAAGGTATGGTCCTTGACACCTATCAAGATTGATTAAGTAAGAGCTATTTTGTGAGTTGTAGACAATGAATGTTTGAAGGAGGACTGAAGATGATTTGAATCAATTTTTTGTGAATCCAAAAGGGATGATAATCCAAATTAAGAAAAGGTTCATAGTCTTGTACAAACAAATAATGAGTGGAAACTACATAGCCTAACATGCAAGTTTATAGAAATAAATAGAGAAGATCTTGAGAAAGGTAAGTATAACATTGAATGTGATCATTTATCAAGTACAATACCAATGAGGAATGATTTGGAAGACTTATCCCCATATATATACATCAGGTTGATTTAACACAGCCTCAAAGAGGTAGCCAAAGGAACACTAAATCCATAAAGTGACCATTTTGTACTAAGATTCCATAGCCAACTCATGGCACACATGGTGTGCACTCTAAATGAATCAGGTGGCTGCTTGTACAAAGAGGAAAAGTGGATTTTTAGTATATGAGAGACTCCACTTCATGTCCTATAACCAATCAAAATCCTTATGGATGTAGTGCTTCTCTACCCTCAACCTCATACTTGCACCAATACTCAATGCTAGAGTAGTGAATGTAGGATTACTCAACATAATACAACATTATACCTTGGTGAATTTCAATCAATAAGAGTTGGTTGTAGGGGGTGTTGAGGTAAACATACCCCCATTTCTAAAAAATGGGGACCTTTGTTTCAAATTTTACAAATTTTTGCTTTAAATTAAAAATTCTACTAGATTAGATTTCTTTATTTGAATATAATCCACACCTGGTTCTCATTTGGCTTAATTGATATATTTAAATATGATCTTTGTTTTATTATATCTAATGTTTATAATGGCTATTGTTGGTGTTTCCATGTTGTAATTTTAATGGATTCCTATTTAGATGAATAATGTTCAAGGTTTCATACTTCAGTGATAATTTGACCCTTTATTAATATTTAGTTCGGATTAATTAATTGAATCTATGAATAAACAATTTTTAAAAACTTGGGTCTAATGTGTTCTAACCTAGGTCCTTTTTAAATAGATTCATATTTATGCAGGTCATTTTATTTAAATTTGTGTAGGAATTATTTATATTGTTTTAAACTTACTTTATGTTTTATCCTAAGGTTTTAATTATGCTTATTAACATAACTAAAACCTTAGGATAAAAGTTTTATGCTAAGTCCCTTATATTTAGACCTAGTCTAATTTTATATTAAGTCCTAAGCATATTTATCAATACGTCTAAAAGATCTTAGTCTAAAATTACCTTAAGTCTCTATAATCATAAAATCCCCTAATCTATTTTATCATTTGTAGGGACTAATTAATCATGGGAACATTTTTACCATATTTTATACTAATGTTTTATACTAAGTCTTAATCATATTTTTTAACATGAAGAAGACCTTAGGCTAAAAATTTAATCCTAAGTTTCTTTAAATTTATTAAGTCTTAACTTAACTTTCATTACCTGTAGGAATGAACCAACCTGATTCCAAGTGATGAGATCTGAGAGATCAGAAAGGAGATCCATGACCTATAGGTAAATTTGAAAGTCAATAAGTTGAAGAAATGATTGAATATGTTTGTTGGTTCATTTAATAAATATTTGATGGCAAGTGATGGTTTGAAACCTCAAAGGTCCCATAAAAGAATATAAGATTGATGGATAGAAATATCTTGGCAAGTGACCAAGAAGATCAATGGTTCATGCTTGATCTTAGATTCAAAAAATCAATAGAGCGCATCGATCCATGCAAAGTAGATTTGACAGTGCGAGATGAAGGTAGAATTTTCAAAGAACTCAGAGGAATGTAATAGTGAAAAGTGTCAAAACCATGATGAGTGGAATGGAGATCAAATAATGGTATTCAATCTCTTGGATCGATATCTATGGTGAGAAACAAGTTGACCTTTCAAAGGGCCTAGAACTAATAAGAAACATCCATGTGGGATGATGGTGCTCAAGTGATGGAAATAACCCAAATTACATTAGATACTACCACATGGAACAATATTTTAAGTTTGAAGATGAAGATTGATGGCCCATGATGAAGCGAAAGCCTAAATATTGTTAGGTTGTGGAACTAAAAGATTCAACTATGCAGACAAAGAGGAGAGGTTGCTGAGTTCCAAAAGTACCAGCGTCGGCAGTATGACCAACGTCGGTCAAGATGAATACAGAAGGCAACTGGCGTGTTAGGGAATCCAAGAACAAACACACCTATTCTGATCCCACTTATTAGGATCTTGATCCTTAGAAAGAGCACAATATGATTACCAAATACAAGTAATTAAACATGCAGAAATATCTAGAAGCAACAAGTAACTAGAATTCACAAATAACATAGAATATGAGAGACAATATACAATCTTGTATTAATACTTGTACATAAAAGAATACAATAAAGAGTCACCACACTCTTCCACCTTACAGAGGCTTGCCACAACTCAAGTGTATAGTAATTCTTCTTCAAAACACTCTCCTACCAAAAATGGTCCCAACACACAACTCACACATAGAATTGGTGTTCACCTCTCCAACCAGTCAGTAATAACCCTGCCAGTACACCAAGCACTCTAAAGTACTTCAAGTAGATCTCCCATGAACCTGCAACCTATAATTCAATAGACCATACTTACACATGTAGATCTCCTATGAGCTTGCAACAACCTGCAACTCAATGATCTTACAATGGAAGGATCTTCCTTGCCTTCCTTTTCTAGCTCATAATTACAATACATGCCAATGGGTGTATAAATAGATCCCAGACTTAAAAAATAACTTAGACTCTTAGTTTACTATAATTATCCATGCAACTCAAGACTCAAGATAGCCATGTATTATAATTATGAGCTAAAAAGGAAGGCAAGGAAGATCCTTCCATTGTAAGATCACAGGTTGTTATAAGCTCATAGGAGATCTACATGTGTAAGTATGGTCTGTTGAATTGTAGGTTGTAGGTTCATGGGAGATCTACTTGAAGTACTTTAGATAGCTTGGTGTACTGGCAGGGTTATTACTGACTGGTTGGAGAGGTGAACACCAATTCTATGTGTGAGTTGTGTGTTGGGACCGTTTTTGGTAGAAGAGTGTTTTGAAGAAGAATTATTATACACTTGAGGTGTGGTAAGCCTCTGTAAGGTGGGATAATGTGGCGTCTCTCTATTGTATTCTTTTTTTTACAAGTATTAATACAAGATTGTATATTGTCTCTCATATTCTGTGTTATTTGTGAATTCTAGTTACTTGTACTTCTAGATATTTCCACATGTTTAATTACTTGTATTTGGTAATCATATTGTGCTCTTTTTGAGGAGAAAGATCTTAACAAGTGGGATCAGAACAAGGTGTGTTGTTCTTGGATTCCCTGACAACTAGTAATAACCTGCTAGAAATGTGGAAAGCAAGGGCACTTAAAGAGAGATTGTTGGTCAGGTGAAGATCAACATGAAGGACATGAAGAAGAAGCAGATGTTGCAGAGTTCATTGCATAGGATGCTCTGGTATGTTCTTTGGATAAAGTAGAATCTTGGGTTTTAGATTCTGGTGCCTCTTTTCATGCATCTGCAAATAGGGAATTTTTTCATGGGTATGTCCAGGGAGACTTTGGAGAAATTTGTGTAGGGGATGGTAAGCCTTGTCAGATGGTTAGCAAAGGGAAAGTGAAGCTAAAATTGTAGAAAGGTAACACATGGGTGTTGAAGGAGGTCATGCATGTCCCAGTTTTGGAGTAGAATCTAATTTCTATAAGAAGTTTGGGTGATGAGGGTTGCATAGTAACTCTCATAGTAGACTCTTAGAAGGTTACCAATGGTGCACTTGTTGTAGCAAGAGTTAAGAAAGTAGGTATGCTTTATCTATCTACTTGTATTACTAATTCTCTTTCTGGGTTATCTACTTCAACTGTGGATTCAGAGATGTGGCTTAATAGGCTTGGTCACATGAATAAGAAGGAGATGTATGTTCTTGAGTCAAAGGGTATGCTTTCAAATTTAAAAGGCATGAATCAAGATTTCTGTATGCAGAAGAAGAAGGTGACATTTCTTGAGGAATTCAATGTTAGTGACAAGAGTAGGAAAGCCTTGGTTTTCAAGGAGAAGGTGACAGACAGAGTTCAACACAAGGGGCAAAAGAATTTTGAGTAGAGTAAGTTTGATTTGGATAAGGGTTTGATCCAAAAAGAGCTCGCGGGTAGAAGTTAGTTCTCACAAGCAAAACATAGAGACCGATGCTGGTTAGAAAATTGAAGTCAGCATCTAGACAGGGACCGATGTCAGCTATGTGCAGCCTGACATCGGTGACTCAAGGTAGATAAACATTGGCATTAGTAAGGGGGAACTGACATCGGTGATGAGGCAGTCATAGGGAACTGGCATCAGTCAGGTGCAGACTGAGATGTGATTGACATCAGTCACTGAGATGGATTTTGGGTGGACAACAAGCTATCAAGGAGTCTCAAGCACCCATATGGAGGACTTAAAGGGTATGTAAGCCTCAAATTCATCATTTTCCTTCTTTACACTACTTGTTGCTCACTTATGGTGAAGAACTAAGAAGTTATTAAAGAAGCAGAGCAGTGGGAGCTTGGCATGGATGGAGGATGTGATTCCTTGGAGGAGAACCAAATGGGAGTTTTTGGTGGAGTTGCTAGCTGGAAGTAAGCACTGGGAGATGAATGAATGTTCAGGATGAAGAAGAGCAGAAATGGACATGTGAGACAGAAGGCCAAGGTGTATGGTCTTGAGTAAGCTGCAGGGCAATGGAGGTTTGATCATTGTGTTTCTCTTTACGAGGTTGGATAATATTAGCTACATTATCTTATTACTGTATGATGTGCTTGTTGCAGGGTTATATATACAGGGAGTTGCTGAACTAAAGGTAAAGCTAGTTCAAAAGTATGTCATGAGGAATCTAGGAGCAGCAAGATTCTTTGGCATGAGTGTGTTCTAGGGACATGGAAGGTCATAGGTTGACTTTGTTTCAAGATGATTATGTGAGACCAGTTAGCACACTGATGGTTGGACAATTCTATGAACAATGTCTTGATTTACATAATGAGGTTAAGTGCATGGTATGTACTAGACTTGAGTTTTCCCAACCAGTGGGAGTTGTCATAAGTTTGGAGCCAATCTGGGAAAGAAGCATTGGAGGGTAGTTCAGTGGATTCTTAGAGGGACCAGCAGCAGGTGCACATGCTATGCAGGGTCAAGTTATTTTCTACATGGTTTGTAGATGTGGATGTGGCAGGTGATTGGATGATAGGAGTTGCACCATGGGTGCGTGGTGGTTGGTCTTCAAGAGTGATCTTGAAGAGGGATACAAAGCTAAGGGAACAAACTAGATGATGTACAGGTATAGGTACAATTGTAGCTATTTATCTCCAAGTGGGAGATTGTTAGGTTATGGAGCTAAAAGCTTCAACTATGCAGATGAAGAGGAGAGGTTACCAAGTTCTAGAAGTATTGGAATTGATAGTATGACTGACGTCAGTCAAGATGAATGCAGAAGGCAACTAGTGTCAATAGAAAGTCAGCTGACGTCAGTCAGCACCAGTGAGATAGGGACCGACATCGGTCACCTGTGTGTTTTAGAACTATTCATTGCACGGATAGTTAGTTAGTTAAACTGAGTGTTTACTTGTAAAGGCTATTTTGAGTCTTGAGCTGCATGGATAATTATAGTAAACTAAGAGTCTAAGTTATTGTTTAAGTCTAGGATCTATTTATACACCCATTGGCATGTATTGTAATTATGAGCTAGAAAAGGAAGGCAAGGAAGATCCTTCCATTGTAAGATCATTGAGTTGCAGGTTGTTGCATGCTCATAGGAGATCTACATGTGTAAGTATGGTCTATTGAATTTCAGGTTGCAGGTTCATGGGAGATCTACTTGAAGTACTTTAGAGTGCTTGGTGTACTGGCAGGGTTATTACTAACTGGTTGGAGAGGTGAACACCAATTCTATGTGTGAGTTGTGTGTTGGGACCGTTTTTGGTAGGAGAGTGTTTTGAAGAAGAATTACTATACACTTGAGGTGTGGCAATCCTCTATAAGGTGAAAGAGTGTGGTGACTCTTTATTGTATTCTTTTCTATACAAGTATTAATACAAGATTGTATATTGTCTCTCATATTCTGTGCTATTTGTGAATTCTAGTTACTTGTACTTCTGGATATTTTTGCATGTTTAATTGCTTGTATTTGGTAATCATATTGTGTTCTTTTTGAGGAGCAAGATCCTAACAAGTGGGATCAAAACAGGTGTGTTTGTTCTTGGATTCCCTGACAAATATTTCTTAATCTATTGACAATATGTATTTAATTTGGCTTCAAGATTATATGAGGTAATGACACATGTCCAAAAGTGAGAAATAGTAATTTTTTAAATAAATGGGTAAGATGATGTGGTAATGCTACATATTTAAGATAAATTAGATTAAATGAGCTTATGGACCCATGAATTGAAAGGTATAAATAAATGATCTTAGAAAAATCTAAGTCATGAAGCTCATAATTTAAACTAGCTTCCACAATTAAAGATCTATGTAAACCTTCCAAGAACCCTAAGGGTATGGCTTACCCTAATTACCATTGTATTCAATATCAATTGATCCAAAGGATTGAATTATTGATTGTAATTAGATATTTCAATCAAAATTATAGCAATGAAATCAGACAAACATGTTTTCAAGGAATATGTTGAGCTCTATTTCACCATAGATGCTCAAGGATGAGTGTACAAAGACATCGAGTTCATTGTCAATGCTTTGAACATAGGAGATAACAACTAGTTAAAATTATTCTAGACAATTGAGAACCAACCCATCATTACTAAGGAAGAGGAGAAGAATATCTCTATCAAGAGGTTGTATGATGATATAGTGGCAATCCAAATGACTGGTCTACATTATGTAGTAGTAAAACCAGAGGTACTCTATTATATTGACATTCTTGCTCCCATTTTTAAGGAAATTAAGATATAAAAGGGCATGATAATTAATGAATACAATCACAAGAATGTAGCTTATATTTTTTCTATTAATTTTGAGTAATACTATAAGTTTCCCAAACCTTAAATTGACCTAGCCTCCATCAATGCATGGGATAAGAAACATGAATTTAAGGATATCTTGGCTATGTGGTTGGATTTTGGGAAATAAGTCTTTTGAAACTTCAACAAAAACATCCCTATCAACTAGTTTAGACTATGGGTAAGGATGATTATGACAATGTTAAACAAATTGTGTTGGAATACAACCACTGCTTATATCAACCCAGTATAGGTGCCCATAATCTACTTCATTATTAAAAAAGTAACTATCCCTCTTCTAGGTGAAATAATCAATATCTCTTTGAATAGGCAAATTTATGTAGTTGGGCATAAGAAGAATACCCAATTCTTCATGATGTCATATCTATTTAATGCCCTATGTGTAACAACAAAAAATCTACACTAGAGAGAATGTTCACCTAATAAAACCCAAATTATTTCACAATACTAGTCTAAGTTGCATATGTTCAAGTATAGAGATCAATTTCTATTTATACGTGATTTCATCTACCTAGCACTAAGTGAGGCCATAACTAGTGTTCCCTTAGAGAGAGTTATCCATTTAATAAGGAATTCTATTGAAGCTATGGGGGATATTTGGCTATATCTAGATTGCATTATCATATGAATTAAGGGAACCCAAAGTTCTCTTCTCAAGTTGCCTATTCATGTCCCAGATAAATTAGCTGAACAAGAGGTTACATACCAATTATTCCATGGCATATATGGTCTCTAAAAGAATTAAAAAAGGGAATCTTTCAAAAATTCCCTATGATAATTAGAAAAACCATATTCAATCAATGGGATAATATTGAAGCTATATCTAAACATAGATCATCCTTTAACTTAAAATTTAATGAGCTCAAGCAGTGAAACCCTTATGGGAAAGCTAAAGGGAATTCAAAAATGAAGTGAATTATAAATATGCCTTATGATCATGAGCCTGGGACCTTTGACCCTATTTACACCAAGGCATCATCCTATTTTGAAGTCACCAAGAGGTTTAAGGAACATGGACTAAGACCTGAGTCCAAACTAGAAAGGAACTAAAAGGTTGATGATAGATGGAAATTGGGACCATATAGTACCATCTAATTAGTGGAGAACCTTTTAGACTACCAACTGTTAGTGCACAAGTAGAACATAAACCTCAAGAACATAGCCCTTAGGAGAAAAGGTTGGATGAGCTTGCTTCTTCTTCATAAAAGGTAGAGGAACAAGATTGCTTCAAGATTAAGTTCATATGAAAGCCATATATCCTCAAGAGTTTCTTGAGGATTTATTGAAAATTCTCTCTATAGTATATATAGATTTAGATGAATAAGACAAGATAGGTGTTGATTAAACTAAGGATTAAAAAGGGAAATCTTTAGACTTAGTAATTATTGACACCCATAAAAGGAAGGATGACCTGATGATTATTACTAAAGCTAAGAGACCTAACATTATCACTCTCCTCTAGGTGAATTCAAGTTGTTTAGTGAGGAGAACTTATTATACAGTCCACCAATTCCATAATGGTTATCGTATGAACCTAGATTAGAGAAATTACCTACATTCCATCCATGGGCCTTGGTTAGGGCCACTAATATTCCCATGGAGAAAGAAATGAAGCCATTGATAGTTTACCTAAAGGAAAAATAAAATATAAGATTGGTTGCCCTAGGTTAATCAAGTGAATCATAAGTAGAGGTCCCAGCTCCATAGGTAACCCACTACATAGTAAGGGTCAAATATGATCTAAAAATTGCTAGTTTAGAGAGAGTGATAGGGAAGAAGACCCTGAAACATGAAGAAGAGATTGTTTATCAAAATCTAGATCCATTTACTAACTTGACATAAAATAAAGGAAAAAGACCTAGAAAATATCTAATTTTTGAGGAATATGTCCTAAATCTAGATCAAGTACAGTCAAAGCAACTGCAAGTAGCTATTAAGGGCTTGAAACAATAAAAGAAGAACTTGGAGGAATAATATATTCTATTTATTCTGGAGGCTATGATTAATATGTTTAAATCCACTTTATATGGTATGTTTAATTACTTGAAATCAATAAAATCTAGATAGGATGTGGTGAGCAAGTAGAGTACTATGGATAAGAACCAAGTGATTCAATGGCAAGATTCATGCAACAAGGTGAAGGACTTGATCAACATTTTGATAGAAGACCAAATTCCTGGGTTTAAGATAGTTAGCCTAGCCCATTTATATATGGATATGGTTATATTATAGGTTAGTTATTTTATAAAGTGTCTATTTCTAGAAAGTTGTATAAGGGATAACTATCCATGACACTTGTAAAATTATAATTTGACATAACTAACTAACATACCACATTAGTTTTCTATATAAGGAGCATTTTCATTTGTAATCAGGAGGGAGTTTTTGAGCTAAAAACTTTATGTAAAGTTTTATCAATTAATACAAGTAAGGAATTCTACCAAGATTGTCCATGATTTATTTATGTGTTTGTTATATGGCTTCTCTCTCAATCATCTATATTTTAATATTCAGTTTTGAATAGTTTTTATGAATTATTGATGTGCATAATAATTAATGTAGAGTTGTTAACTTATTCTTATTCTAGGTTTATTAAAGTATCTTAGGTTTAGTTCACTTTCTTTGAGTCTCTTCCAGATGTGCTAATGATATTTGTTTGCATAAGTAAATCTTCAAATTAAGTGTAGTCTCTTATTTTCATTGTCTCATCCTTCCTTAGATAATTTCCTAATGTATGGTAGAATCTATGCCTATGTAATTTCATGTTATACATTAGTTTAATGAATTTATGGATGAAATTTAATCTTTGTCATGATATCTAGATTGAAAATAAAAAAACACTTTATTTATACCCTACCCTTCCTTTTACTCCTTTTTTGATCAATTCACTTTAGTTTATCTCATCATTATAAATATTCATGCTAGTTTATATTTTAGTCTTAGGTTTTGATCACTATTCATTTTATTCATCTTAGATTATCTTCAAGTTCACAAATTAGTTTTCAAGCGAAGGTTGCTCCCAACAACTAATCATATAAATTTTGTGAAAAAATAATTTGCTTCACCACTATTCCACCAAAGATAACATGATTATCATAACCAACTACTCATGAAATGGACTCTTTGAGTTTATAAATGAGAAAATTATTCCTTAATGCTCTATAAATCCTTGTGATACACTTTCAAGCATCAACAGGCATATGTTTCACTTGTGCTAGAAAGAGGGCCTATCTAAATCTTTATAAATTAAACATATCTTTGCTAAGTTTAGTGAATTTTATTCAAATATTAGTGAATTATTTGCATATTTTTATTATTATTAGCTCAATTGTGTAAAGGTCATTGATCTTCATGGTTTTAGACCAGCCTTTTAGCTTATTTACCTAAAGATAGATATTCTTTGTAGATCTAAGATAAATTATTGAAGAGGTAGTTCAAGCTTTGAAAATTCCATGTGTTTAAGGTTAGTAATAGTAATTTCATTTAAATATTGATTGATTCTTTGAAAAATTACGTTTATTTAAACTTAGATGTGTAAAGATCACTCATACTCATGTGTTTGGAGGTATCCTTGAGATTATTTAGTTAAAGATAGTCATCCTTCAAGGAGATTTGTATAAATTTGTAAAAAATTGGTTTAACATATAAATCCAATCATTTTCCTTTGCAAAGATAAGGTATCTACATCATATGTTAAATAGGATTCAAATCTTACAAGCTAGACCTACCATGAATCAAGACCAAGTAATGTTCTAAAACAAGGCTACCATTTTTTTGACTTAAAGTTCACAAGAAAGTAAGAGAAAATAAAAGTAAGTGAAGGATTTCAAAATCCCAACCTACTTCACCTATACATATTTATCCTATCTTATATCTACATCAAGGTATGAACTAGTTGGGTGGATCCTCAAACAATGTACCTAGTTAGGTACATGATTTAACTATAAATCCTAAGAAGTATTTACCTACTTTTAGTCCTACTACTGTTGTGACCAATTAAGAGCACATTAAGTCACTCAAAGTTGCTTTAATATTGTTGAATGTTGTCCATGAAGATTTTTCATGTAGATTATTTCCATTTTCTTTTAAAGATGTAACATATGAATTATTATTTAACCTTCTTGAGTATTATGTTATTAGTTGGAATGATTTTAAATTTATTTCATAGATCAATTTGGAAAAATAATTAGTCCATGTATCTTTTACCAATAATTCACCACCATCAAGAGAGATACAAATGAAACCATAAAATGATTTAATGATAGATTCCAAAAGATGTATCGTAGGACTATATCTCCTTATAGACCTGATGTAGTTTTATATTTAGAGATATATAAAGATGCTATAGATATAATGACTTTTTTATTCTTAAAAATATCTATTAGAATGATTGATACATTAGCTTTGGCCTATGATAAATATGTGTTAATCAATTATCAGATGTAACCCTAGTGTTAGATGGCATATGCCATTTAAAATGTTAACACTAGTTTTACTATGTTAAATATTATTCCTAATGTAAATCAAAATAGGCCTAATTTAAACCAAACCTTAGTTTTGAATCAATTACCCCTTAGTCATGTTCATCCTGGCCAAAATCTAGGATTCTTGAATAATATTGCAAGTGGATCTCATCCATAGGATAAAAGATATTTGATGTCAGTAGTTGGAAGTACTCAAGTTCATAACTCTAAGGCACCAAAGAATGAGAATGACTCCATCTTAAAAATAGTTCAAAAATTAAGCACTAATTTTCTTCAGTTTCAAAAGCAAGTAGACAATACTAGGGAGGATTCTCATAGGAATTAATCTTATCAAAGGTTCAACAAAACTTCAAATAGGTTTAAAAATAATAAAAACCATAATAATAATGAGTCATCTATTAATAAGAACATGCTTGAAATGAACATGTGTGATGTAGCCCTAGTTTACTATTATAGAGTTCATAACACTTCAAAGCATGGTAAACTAGATTATATTGAATTTTTAATGATTTTTAAGCTTTAAAAAAATAATTTGATACTTTTGAAGTAGTGCCTAACAAGGATAATTTTTTAAGTACATCTAGATATTCAAAGTCATCTAAGTCTATTGATGCAACCCTTATAGTGGTGACATATGATTTTCCATTCCAAGATGAGAATGAGCATGAGGATATTCCTAAAGACATTCATGATTTTCAATAGTCTCTAAAGAAAACTTATCCTTTGAGGAATAGAGAGTAGAAATAACCTTTGACAAGTTCAACTCCACCAAATAACTTTGACACTCCTAATCCACAAGTTGATAATAATCTAGAACCTCCAAAGGGAAGTACCACTAGAAATAATGTTGATGCATCTAGTTCTTCTACTAGGGGTGGATATAATATAGTTGAGAATATGAAAAATATTAAGGATAAAATCACTTTGCATGAATTGACTTAGATTACTGAGAAAAGTGACTTGTTATTAGAATCTTTATCTAAGAAGCCTAGTAAATCACAAAAAACTACTAATGAAAATGTAGTAATAGACAAAAATAAATTAGAGGTTCCACCTTTTATGATAATAGTTAGAATGTTTGGTTAAAATTTACATAATTATTTGCTAGATTAAAATACCTTTGTTAACATCATGCCAATAGGAAATTGTGATAAACTTGGTTTGACTCCAATAAAGTCTGATATAGTAGTTACTCAATTAGACAAGTCAAGAGTCAAAGTTATTAGAGAATTATTGAATGTTGATATAAATATTGATGTAGAGAGAAGGATACAATAATTCATATACATTCAAGTGGTAGACATTCCTGATGCATATATAATGTTACTTAGAAGATATTTGACAAAGGATTTGAAAGGATATATGTCCACTAACTCTTCACATATGTGTCTTTCATGGATGGGAGTCCCAATTCAAATTAGGATAGAGAGGGAACCCAAAATGAGACACATGATCACTAAATACAATGCTGTAAATAAAAGGGTCAACATGGTAAACTCTGATTTAGGAGTTTATACTTTTGATATTTATAAGGTATGTGACTCTAAATTTTCTCATGCTATGCCAAGATTGTGGAAGATATATTTTAATGGTGATAGATGTAAAGCTGGATCTGGAATAGGAGTTGTTCTAATCAATCCCATTGGGAAATAATTTAATGCTTCTTAAAAACTTCAATTTTCATGTACTAATAATTTGATAAAGTATGAATCTCTAATTTTAGGGTTGTAATTTGATATCAAACATAAGGTGAAAGAAATTCTAGTGGTAGGTGACTCAAAGCTATTAATTAATCAAGTGAGAAGTAAATACAAATGCAAATTGTCCTACCTTAAGAAGTAAAAATTTAGAGTTTGGGACTTGATGGAATATTTTGATGTTGTTAACATTGTTTCAATTCCTAGGGAAGAAAATAAGTCTACTAATGAGCTAACCTTAGCTACAACTAACCTTATGCCAAGTCATATGATACCCAAGGATGGGATTTCTATATATCTTGATAGATTTGATGCTATATCTATGATAGAAAACCTTAACAATAGAAAAGAACTAAAATCTTTCTTCGGGAAAATCAACTTTGTGAGAAAGTTTATTTTTGATTTTGTAGAAATTGTAAAGCCACGTAATGACATATTGAATAAGTATGCTGAGATTGCATGGAATGATGAAATAAATAATGCATTCAAAGACATCAAAGAAGAAATTAGATAGGAACTGGTGTTGATAAACCCTGATTTTATTAAATATTTTTATCTTTATTATTTTGCTTTTGATCATATAATAGCTATTGTTCTAAATCAAAAAGCAGATAAATGTGATCACCCAATTACATTCATGAGCACTAATTTTTAAAATTTTAAGTTAAACTACTCTCTCATTGACAAATAAGCATTTTTTTTAGTTAAGGCAATAAATAAGTTTAGACACTATATTTTTAGGAATAAAGTGCATGCCATATTACCAGATCTTACTACTAAGCTTATGTTAAGTCAATGTGAACTAGGAAAGAGAAGAGGTAAGTGGATATATATACTTCAAGAGTATGATATTGAAATAAAAAAATCCAAATTGGTAAGGTGTTAGGGATCAATTCAATTAATTACAAACACCAATCCAAAATTGAATGTCATGCAGGTTGATCAACAATAATTCCGTGCCAATAATTGGTATGATTCAATCATTCATCTTATAATCAATGGTTCTTGTCCTATAGGTCTAAGTAGAGAGAAAATAAGATCCTTAAGGCTCAAATAAAAACATTTGTTTATCAAATATGGAGTGATATATAGAAAAAACTATGAAGGTATATACTTAAGATGTGTCTCAAAAGAAGAAGCAACTGAGATCTTGAGTACCTTTCATGAAAAAATTGGAAGTGGACATCCCTTTGAAAAAAAAAATCTCATAAGATCTTGAGGGTAGGATACTATTGGCCTACAATCTTCAAATATGCTCACAAACATGTTAGGGAGTGTCATTCATGTTAGATCTTCAACACCAAGGAACCAAAGACAACCATGCCATTAAATCCAGTTATGATTGATAAACCTTTTCATAAATAGAGATTAGACTCTATGGGGGTAATCAACCCCAATTATTCATAAGGACACATATAAGTACTAACTGCTACTAACTACTGTATAAGATGGATAGAATTAGTGGCAAAAAATCAATTTAGAATTGAAGTGATTGAGTTCTTAGAAGAGAACATATGCAAAATATTTGGGACACTAGTATCTGTACTCTATGATAATAGATTTGCCTTTATATTCATTGAGATGACTAAGTAAGCATATGATAATAATTTTTTTCTCAATTTTTCATCAAACCTTTATCCTCAAGGTATGGAGTTCTAGAGTCAACAAATGAGAACTTGATGAAATCTATCAAAAAGTCTATAGCTAGAAAACCAAGAATGTGGCATAAATTGATTAAGTATGCCCTATGGATAGATAGGACTAGATTGAAGAAATCACTCAAAGCACCACCATTCCTTTTAGTATATGGTCAAGATCCCATATTTCCCACTACACTCAAGCTGCCAGCTTACAAGTTCATACAAGAGTAATTAGAAGAAGATCAAGAACATGCAACTTTAACGCTACTTGACATCATACAAATGGAGGATGCAAGGGAGGAAGAATTTTCCAACTCAAATAAACATTAAAACATAGTTAAAATATGGTTTGACAAGAATTCAAACATCAAGGAGTTTAGGTAGGGAGGCCTAGTTCTCCTCTAGGACAAAGCAAATAAACCTAAAGAAAAATATGGGAAGTGCATAACTTTGTAGATTGGTCCATATCAAATTGCTGAGATATTGGGAGATAACACCTTCAAACTCAAAGACTTAGAAGGATTAGAGTTCACTTTGACTACTAATAGGTAATACCTCAAGCACTACTTCTTTGATGTTCCACTATAAGTGTTCATGGATTAATTTATAAGACTAGTTAGAGTTAGTGTAGGTAGGTTTTAGATTAGTTCACTTTATTGTCCCTTGTTTGTACATAGTGATTGTAAATGTTTGTTTACTTGTTGTTTGTTTTCTTTGTGTGCTTCTTTTTACATGCTTTGTTATTTGCTTTCACTAAGTCTTTTCTAATATAGTCCTCAACTCAAGTTTCATCTATCTACTCAAAGAAACTCCATAAATCAAGAATTCAACTATTATTCTGAAACATTGGCTAATCACAGATCCTAAAATTCTAAGGCTGATGTTATTATTTATAAAAACTGATAAAGACTAATGAATAAGTAAATTGTTCCCTAAAAATATTAAACCTTTTTCTAATCTAATATTGATTCTAATAAGGATCGTATATGTTTAATAAAATATTGAATTATTAGGATAAAGTCATGTTTTCAATTAAAAAATTAATTTCTTGGGATAAGGTTTATAACCAAAGATGATTTCTTGAAGATCAAAGATGTGACCAAATCCTAAAAATTGGCTACTCTAGTCCCCAACCTTTATTAGAAAGCTAAATATACTTGAAAGATACAAAAAATAATATTTTTATTGAAAATGCAAAAAAAATTTGAGCAAAGGTGATTCTGGTAACCTCCACTAGGGATATAGATGCCTAGCTAGTACTAGAGTAAGGCCTTGACTAGGATCAAATGCATCTCTATTAGGGCTATAGACACTTGGATAACAAAAAAGTAATGTCCAAGCCTTCCCTTAAAAAAATCATGATTCTTAATGGATATCTAAAGATGATATAAGTCAATGTTAATGGTTAAAGTCATGAATTTCTAAGTTACTCTTTAAATCCCATGGAAATTAGTATGTGGAATCAAAGCACACACACAACATGGATGAGTTTTGATGTCTGATCCTAATTCTACATGTGCAAGATTTGTTTTAATTATAAATTTATCTTAATAATGGTACTTGATAAAGTGAAATAAATATTCTGGTTATTAGTCTGAACCAAGAGTATATAAATTCTAACATATTGCTATGTTTCCCCCCAAAAGTCACCATTTTTTAGGTTAGCATACCCCCATTTCTAAAAAATGGGGAGCATTTTTTTAAATTTTACAAATTTATGTTTTAAATTAAAAATTCTACTTGATTAGATTTCTTTATTTTAAGATCATCCACACCTGGTTCTCATTTGGCTTAATTAACATATTTGTATATGATCAATTTTTATTTTATCTAATGTTGTTAATGGTTGTTGCTAGTGTTTCCATGTTTTAGGCTTAATGGAGTATTTGGATGAACAATGTTTAGGGTTTCATAATTTAATGATAATTTGACCCTTTATTAATCTTTAGTCTTTGATTGCTTAATTGAATCTATGAATAAATAATGTTAAAAACCTAGGTCTAATGTGTTCTAACCTAGGTCCTTTTTAAATAGATTCAAATTTACATGGGTCATTTTATTCAAATTTGTGTAGGAACACTTTATATTATTTTAAACTTAGTTTATGTTTTATCTAAGGTATTAATTATGTTTGTTAACATAACTAAAACCTTAGGCTGAAAATTTTATGCTAAGTCCCTTATATGTAGACCTATTCTAATTTTATATTAAGTAATAAGTGTATTAATCAATACATCTAAAATACCTTAGTCTAAAATTATCCTACCTCTATATTCCCAAAAACCCCTAATCTATTTTATCATTCGCAGGGACTAATTAATCACGTGAACATTTTTACCATATTTTATACTAAGGTTTTATCCTAAGTCTTAATCATATTTTTTAACATGACTAAGACCTTAGGATAAAACTTTAATCATAAGTTTATTTATATTTATAAATTCCTAAATTAACTTTCATTACCCACATGAATGAACCAACTTGATGTGAAGTGGTAAGATCTCAAAGCTCAAAAAGGAGATCAATGACCTATGAGTAAAGTTAAAAGTCAATAAGTTAAAGAAATGATCGATGATGCATGTTGGTTCATGAAAAAAAAATATAATGGTAAGTAAGGGATAAAAAACATCAAAGGTCCCATGAAATAATGTAAGACTGATAGATGGAAAGATCTTGGCAAGCGACCAAGAAGATCAATGGTTCACATTCAATCCTAGATTCAAAGGATCGATGGAGTGTACCACTCCATGTAAAGTGGATTTGATGTTGTGATATGAAGGTGGAATTTTCAAATAACTCAAATGAATGTGATAGTTACAAGTGTCACAACCATGATGAGTGGAATGGAGATCAACCAATCACATTCAATCTCTTAGATTGAGATCTATGGTGAGCGACAAGTTGACCTTTCAAAGGGACTAGAACCAATGGAAATATCCCACATGGTGTGATGGTACCCAAGTAATGGAAAGAGCCTAGATTGCATGAGATGATGCCACATGTCATAAAATCATAATCTTGAATATGAATACTGATGGCCCATGATGAAGTGTATTTGATCTAGCTTTAAGATTACATGAGGTAATGACATGTGTCCAAAAGTAACAAATGGTCAATTTTTTAAATAAATGGGTATGATATCATGGTGATGACACATAAATAAGATGAGTAAGATTAAAATATATTATGTACCCATGACATAAAATGTATTAATACATGATCTAATAAAAATCTAAGTCATGAAGCTCATAGTTCAAACTAGCTACCGCTATTAAAGCTCTACATAAACCTTCTAAGAAACCTAAGTGTATGAATTACCCTAATTACCATAGTATTCACTATAAATTGAGCCAAAGTATTAAATTATTGATTGTAATTGGACATTTCAATCAAAATTATAGCAAAGGCATCACACAAACATGTTTCTAAGTAAGATATTGAGCTCTATTTGACCATAGATGCTGAAGGATGAGTGATAAAAGACACTACATTCATTACCAATGATTTAAACATAGGATATAGAAATTTTTAAAAATTAATTTGGACAATTGAGAATAATCCCACCATTACCAGGGAAGAGGAGAAGAATCTCTCTATCAAGAGGCTATAAGATGATATAGTGGTAATCTAAATAACTAGTCTACATTATACAATAATAAAACCTGAGATAATCCATTGAATTGACATTCTTAATCCAATTTTCAAGGAAAATAAGATAAAAAATGGCATGATAATTAATGAATATAATCACATTAATGTATCTTATATTTATTCTATTACTTTTGAATCAAACTATAAGTTGCCCAAACCCCAAATTGACCTAGCCTCCATTAATTCTTGGGCTAAAGAACATGAATTGAAGGACATCCTATCCATGTGGTTAGATTTTTGGAACCAATACTTTTTATACTTCAATAAAAACATCCCTATTAGCGAGTTTAGACTAGGGGTAAGGATGATTATGACAATGTTGAACAAATTATGTGGGAATGCAACCACTACTTATGTTGACCCAGTATGGGTTCCCATACTCTAATTCATTATTGAAAAAGTAAGTGTCCCTCCTCTAGGTGAAATACTTAGTATCTTATTGAGTAGGAAATTTTATGTAATTAGGCACAATAATAAGACCCAATTCTTCATGATGTCATATCTCTTGGATGCCTTATGTACAACAACAAAAATTCCAAACCAAAGAGAATGATCACCTAGTGTAACCTAGACTATTTCACAATACTATTCTAAGTTACATATCTTATACTATAGGGATCACATTCAATTTATATATGACTTCATCTACCTAGCACTAAGTGAGGCCATAACTAGTGTTCCCTTAGAGAGAGTTATCCATTTAGTAAGGAATTCTGTTGAATCTATGGGGGATATTTGGATATATCTAGATTGCACTATCATAAGAATAGAAGGAACCCAAAGTTCTCATCTCAAGTTGCCTATTCATATACTATAAAAATTAGCTAAATAAGAGGTTTCATAAAAAAAATTCCATGGCATAGATGGTCTATGCAAAACTAAAAGAAAGGGACTCCTGCACAACTTCCCTATGATAATTGGAAAGACCATAGTCAAGCAATGGGATAATATTGAAGCTACATGTAAACACATATCATCCTTTAACTTATAGATTGATGATCTCAAGAAATGGGAAACTTATGTGAAAGATAAGGGGAATCTAAAAATGAAGGGAATTCTAAATGTGTCATATGATCATGAGCCTAGGACCTTTGACCCTATTTACACCAAGGCATCATCATATTTTGAAGTCATCAAGAGGTTGAAGGAACATGGCCTAAGACCTAAGTCCAAACTAGAAAGGAACCAAAAGGTTGATGATAGATTGAAATTTTGCCCAAGATAGTACCATATGATTAGTGGAGAACATTCTAAATTGATAAAAATAAGTGCACAAGTAGATCATAAACCTAAAGAACACATGCCTGAGGAGAAAAGGTCAAATGAGCTTGCTTCTTATTCATCAAAGGTAGAGGAACAAGAATTACATTAAGAAGAAGTTCATATGATAGCCATAAATCCTCAAGAGTATATTGAGGATGTATTTAAAATGTTATCTATAACATATATAGATTTATATGAAGAGAAGATAGGTGTTAAAGAAACTAAGGATTACAAAGGGAAATATTTGGACTTAGTAGTTATTGACACCCATAAAAGGAAGGCTAAACTAGACAGTGTTCCTAAAGCTCAGATACCTAATATTATCACTACTCTTATAAGTGAATTCAACTTGTTTAGTAAGGAGAACTTATTATACGGTCCACCAGTTCTAGAATGGTTCTTATATGAACCTAGGTTGGAAAAACTATTTGCATTCCATCTATGGGCCTTGGTCAAGGATACTAATATTCCCATTGAGCAAGAAATGAATCCATGGATAGTTTCCCTATAGGAAGAAGAAGCAAGAATATTATCTACCCCAGGTCAATCAAGTGAAGCACAAGTTGAGGTCCTAGCTCCACAAGTGACCTAGTATAGAGACTAGTCCTAAATCCTATCCTAAAACATAGAATTATTTTTTTGTTTAATTAATTTTTGTCTATGAATATAACATGGGATTAATTTATCCTATTATATATCCTTTTCCAACTAGGAAAACATATAACCATATGGGTTATGCATCTATTATTCTTTTCCAAATGAGCAAAAATTCTAACCATACAAGTTAGGCATTTCTTTACCAAAAAGGCAAGCATCTAACCATACGGGTTAGGCATCTACATGTGAGTAAGTTATGCTCTAGCTAGAGACTTAAATCATTGGGATCAATTAGATCTTGAGTAACTCACTATTCACTACACATTTCTACTAGATAATCATTGAGGTCATCATGATAGAAGTATCAAACATATAATAAATAGTCACATTCCACCTTAGAATTTGGCCTTAAGCCTTGGGAACTATGATGATCTAATCGAGTATATCATAGAATTATTTTCTTTGATTTGTTTATGAAAACTAGGATCTTATTATAATGGTCTTACCTTGTCATTTAACTTTAATCTTATTTAGAGAATAACCCCAAAACCTATCCTATTCACCTATATATTGGAAGAATCCTTCGCTTCCCAGACTAACTACATACCTGCTTCCGAATAGGATCAAGGTGTAGTATCCATGTAGTCTTATTTTCTATTCTAAGTTTTATGTGAAATGCGAATTTAGGTATGTACCCCTTTTTAGGGTCTAGTTCCCTAGATAGTTCCTCTATGATTACTACCCAAATGGGAGTATAAAATTATTAGTTTAAGTGACTGAATACCTATTTAACTAAACTAGCCCTAAATCTTAAAAATAAATATAAATGGACATTTGTAAGCTACATCCACTTTATACTTTTTATTTATATCAACAATGTTTTTCATCCTTGATTTAATCAACCTAATCCTTACATTTTTTGTTGCCAAAGTTTCATTATCTAAGATCCATATGGTTGGTGGTTTTTTGATAATAACTAGTTTAACATTCTCAATCCATGTTTTTATTACTCTTTCTTAGTGATATGAAGTTTTGAGTAAGAAATGTACTTTCTCCATTTTGTTTCATAAGTTCACAAGTTATGATCATTTGAGGTAGTCAAAGCCATTTTATTATCTTGATTAGTGTTGTTGACCAATAGGGATTATCCCACCCCTTGGTCTTAATGACATGCCATGGTCGTTATTTCTCCCTGATAGTTTATAGGGATGATGCCCAAACATCATTATTACATCTATGTTAGGTTATGGATGAAATAGCTCAAAAACGGTGGCATTACCTATAAATCTGAGATAGAGGCATCAATTAATACCAAATGCTACATATTTTTGTTTAACCTTAAATCCTTGGTCTAAGTTTTATATTTGGAAAGTAAAGAATACTTGAAATAAATTAGTTCATTATATTTCAAAAACAAATTCTTGAGTAGGAAGGTACAAAACAAATCTATAACATAATTTTATTTGAAAATTATACCTTTAGTCTACTTAGGAAACCTTTTCTAGAAAATAACTTATACACATGGAGTTTAATAATGTTATTTTAAACTTGAATTTAATGTTAAATAAATCCTTTATACACTTAAAAGGAGGGTTCTAAAATTGGGGGTTCAACCCTAGAATGAAGAATATTTATTTTTATACTATTCTTAAAAATTCATCATCAAATCTCAATAATAATCAAAGTAAGGGTCCACTTAGAATATTATTTTATGACAACTTAGATTTGCTTTATAGAAATTTCATGTATCTAGTCAATATTCTCATAATCTAGGTTTATGTATGTAACTTTTTGTAAACTTGAATAATAAAACATTCTCTTGCCTTAAAAATATTAATAATTATGATTAGTTAATATAAAATGTAATTAATAAGTAAATGGAAATAGATACATAATGTAAAATTATATATATATTAACTAATACTAAATTAGCTCATATTTATGTCTCACAAATACCTGATTTCTTTATTACATTATTGTTAGTTACATAATGTCTATGATATATGTTTGTTATATTAAAAATATTTGAGGTACCACATTAAATAGCCACATTAATTGTTAATTAATCATAATAATGAAATTATGCATATAATTTATTCATATATTATACCATATTCATTAATAAGAAATAATTATGTTGTATTGTTCTTAATCGATAATATAATTCTTTACCTATTATGTATTAAAAAAATATTTGTTATGTGATGCAAAGTGGTGAAGATCGGTTACATACCTAGGCATAGAGATAATATATATTGCATGAAGGCAAAGAAGAAGGCATTGATATTCTTTTTAATTCTTTTTTATATGCATCAATATTTCTCTTTCTCCCTTCATCGTCAATCCCTCTCTACTGCTAAACCCTTCTCTCCACCTACATTGATCTTATTCTCCCCTTATCCCTTTTTGAAAGTGTCAATCATTTTACTGCCTTCCATCCTTCCTTTATTTCTCTAAATCATCAACCTTTACTTATAACCCTTCTATTTGAATAGAACTTCCCATCACTTGAGCCCTGATTAGGTCTTTTCCTTTCATCATAGTTTTTGGACCATTCCTTTAAGTGGTAATTGATAGTTTTTAATTAGAATTAATTATCTTTTTATGTGGTTGACATGGTATTTTATGTGGTAATGATCTCTTCTTACCATTTATTAAGGTGTTGATATTTATTTATAACTTTTATTCATGCAAATTATCCTTTTTTCACATGAAAAATCTTTCCCTCATGGTACGTTGATTTGTTTTCACCCTTTAATTATGGTTTTTGACTATTTATTTATGTGGTAGTTCTCCAAGCATTATCCTCTCTTTCTGATTGGATTTTAACTTGAATCAATATTTTATTAACTATCACCTATGTGGTAGTGATTTGGCATATCCTTTATAAGTGGCATGAGTTTAAAGTGGTGACAGTTTTAGAGGTGGAATGATTTTAATTTGAACACGAAGTTTATTATTATTCTCTCTATGTTAGGTTAAGTTAGATTAGTGTTATCTTAACATTTTTTAGGTTTAAATTTAATTTAATTAATTAATAACCTAAAATTATTTATAATTAATTAATAATATTAAAAATTATTTATGAAAATATAATTAATTTAAATTAATTGAACTCTTAAATTATTTATGAAATATGGTTTATTTTGAGAGTTCTAAAATTAAAATATTAAAATAAAATAAAAGTTCCTTTTTATAATAAGAATAACTTTTTATGATTTCTAATATTAATCTATTCACCTCATTAAATTTTATCTATTCACAATTATAAATCATGACAATGTTGCATATATACATTTCTACGAAACGAAATAACTTTAATTAAATCATACCTCATTTTCATGATTTCCCATTGATCTACCTGATAGACCTTTGAAATCACACAAAATTTAAGTTATCTTGATAATAAAATTATTATGATTAAATGAGGTCCAAATGCACTTAAATTATGAGCATGAGTCCATAGTGTGGGAAGAGACAACATGACATCATCCCCCCCCCTTAAATTTTGCATTGTCCCAATGCACTACAAAAGTTTGATTAGGCTCATAAATTTTAAAATAAAAATGGAAACATGTTTTTCATTTCTTTGATGTATTCCCAAGTTGCACTTCCTTTACCATATTAATCCCATTATACCTTAAACTGATCAACCTATCAATTATGTAATTGGTATCAGTGCCTCTATAGCACTCTGTATGGCTCTATTGTTAGTATGTCATGTTCTTGGACATATAAAGCATTCAAGTTTAAAATGTGTTTATTATCAAGCACATAATTCTTAAGAAGTGACACATGGAAGCCATCATGAATAAGACTTAGATATGGGGGTAAGGACAATTGATAGGCTACTAGGTTAATTCTCTCTAGCATCTCAAAAGATCCTATAAAGTGAGGAGCCAACTTCTCCTTTTTCCTAAATGTTATGGAACTTTTGTGCAATTTGATCCTTAAAAATACCTTGTCACTTATCAATAATTCTCTCTAAATTCGCTTCCTATCTATGTATCTATTTTTACTAATGCTTCCCTCAACCAATGACTTATAAATTTCACCTGTTCCTCTATGTCTTTCAACATTTTAGGATCGATTACTATTCTATCTTTAAGATTATTCCAATTAAGTGGCATTTGATAGCTTCTCCCATATAGAGCTTCAAATGGAGCCATACCTAAAGATATTTGAAATGAGTTATTATAGGAAAATTATACCAATATAAGATAAGTTTTCCATTTGGTTTGTTGATCCATATAGTACATCATTAGGAGATCTTCTACAACCTAATTTGTCCTTTCTATTTGCCCATTCGACTCAAGATGAATTTGGAGTGATAGTTCAATTATGTACCTAAATATGACTATAGGTTCATCCAAAAACGTAAAGTAAACCTAGAATCTCTATCTAAAATGATCTTTTCTATAACTCTATGCAATCTAACCACTCCTTTACAAATCAGTTGGCTAAAGATGGTACATCATCAATCAAGTTCCTGGGTATGAGATGTGATACCTTAGTAAGCTTTTCTATTACCACCATAATAACATCATGTTTGTATAATGTCGTAGGTAATCTTTATATGAAACCTATACTAATAAATTGCCATTAATATTGTGGAATTTCATGTGGATATAAAAGTCCTATAGGATGATGGTGTTTTGTTTTAATCCTCTGACATTACAAGCATTGTGCCACATATAATACTATATCTCTTTTCATCCCCTACCAAAAATATTGTTTCTTAAGATTGGCATATAATTTATTTACCCCTAGATGACCTGAGTATGGTGCATCATGATATTTAGTAAAAATTATCTTCCTTAAGTCTTCTACATCTAGAGCATAGATCATATTCTTATATCAAAGCAAACCCTCACCTTCCAAGGTATATCCTTTAGTTTTTGGGTCTTCTACATTTTCTTCTATCATTATTTTCACTTGATTATACTAAGGATTTTTTTTTATATTTCTAGTATTTGCCCTTTTAGATTAAATCTAAGCATTGTTATATTCATTAGGTGTCTTCTCTTACTCAAAGCATTGGCAACCCTATTCTATTTTCCTTTGATATACTCAATTTCAAAATCATACTCACTTAAGATCTCCAACGACATTATTTTCCTAGCATTTAGATTGGGTTGAGTGAATATGTATTTTAGTTCCTGATGGTTAGTTTTTAGTTCAAAAGGTTTCCCAATAAGGAAATATGTCCACTTCTATAAGGCATGAACAATTTCTGACAATTCTAAATCATGAGGGGCATAATTTAATTCATGGATTTTCAATTTATTGGACTCATATGAAATTACACCATCAATTTTAATGAGTAATCCTCCCAATCCTTTGATAGACACAACTATTACAACAACAAAATGTCCATTCATATCAGGTACCTTGAAAATGGGTGTCATTAACTTTTCCTTCAAAATATGGAAAGATTTATCACACTACTTTTTCCATATTAAATTCTTACCTTTTCTTTGCAATGTTTTAATTAGGTTGGCGATCCTAAAAAAACCTTCAACAAATCTCCTATAATATCCTGCTAACCCCATGAAAATCATTAATTTTGATATGTTCTTAGGGATTGGCCATTCCATTATTGCCTTTATATTTTTTGGATCTACTGAAATTCCTTCTTTGGATATGATGTGGCCTATATAATGGATCTCCTTTTTAAAGAACACACATTTGGAAAACTTACCATAAAGTTTAAGTTCTCTCAACCTTTGAAGAACCAATTGAATATGTGCTAAGTGTTCTTCCTCATTCTTAGAGTAAATCAAAATTTTGTCTATAAACACCAAGATGAACTTATATAGATAATAATGGAACACACTGTTCATTAAGTTCATAAATCTTGAAGGAACATTTATTACCCTAAATGGTACTATAGTAAACTCATAGTGTCCATATCTAGTCATGTAAGTAGTTTTTGGAATATCCTCCTCTTATATTATTAGCTAATGATATCTTGATGAAAGATATATCTTCAAGAAGACTATTTCTCCTTTAATCTACTCAAAATATCTTCTATACAAGGTAGGGGATATCTATTTTTAATCATGACCTTATTCAACATTCTATAATCAATGCATAATCTTAGAGTTCCATCTTTATTTTTAATAAATAAGATTGGTACTCCCCAAAGAGACACACTTGGTCTAATCAATCCTTTACTCAAGAGTTCTTCTAGCTGAATTTTAAGTTCCATCAACTCAGTTATGTTCATTCTATAAGGTGCTCTAGAAACTGGCTTGGCTCTAGGTACAATATCAATTGAGAAATCTAATTCTCTCTTAGGGGGCATTCCAAGTAATTCTTCAAGAAATATGTCCTCAAATTCCCTTAGGAATGGACACCCTTCCAGGGTTGGTTCATCTTTACTCTCATCCTTATCATCTATCATCACCATGAAAATTAGAGCTCCCTTCTCTCTTTCTTCAATGACATAACTAATATGGTTTCTACTTTTATGGGCCTATGACCCCCTTGAATCATGACCCACCTTCCCTCATCACTATAACACCGAACCGACTTACTATAATAGTCTATTTTATCTTGGTTCTTAGTGAGACAACTCATCTCGATTATTACATCATAAGCTCCTAAGGATGCTAAAAATAGGTATAAGCTTATCTCAAAATCTAGAAATTGTATTTTTGCCTTGGGTAGATATTGAGACACTCCTTGATTGCCTTATCCCCATACTAGACCATCCATGATGAATTCATGTGATTCATTAGAAGATACATTTTTCTTACAAATTTAGGAGAAATGAAACATTCTGATGAATCAATATCTATGAGAATTGAAATGGGTTTACCTAATATTTACCTATAGCTTTAACTGGCATATCCTAGTATCTATTTTGGTGATTCCTTACTACAACATTGATCTTTTTCTATGGTCCCCTCTGAGGCTGATTAGCCATTATCTATCCCTACATCCTTGGTCAATCTCAAGCAAAGTGATTTCCTCCATAAGAAAAACATCCTCTTGGCAAGCCTTTTGGTATAGGGTTCCTTGGGGCATCACCAGAAATCCATAGAGAATACATTGGGTGATTGTAATTCATTTTATCATTCCTATTATTATCTCTTCCCATATTATTTTTCCTTCCAAAATTATTTATCTAATTTTGATTTGGTGGGGGTACTCTACCTATTGGATTTGTTCTTGGGTTTTTATCCATAACTTACTCTCTCCTAAAATCTAGTTTCCTTTTGAAGGCTCTATTTCTATCATTGTTAAAGTTTTGTCTTACCAAAACTAGGGCCTATAATTTTCATTCCTATTTGAGAGATTTTTCTATCACTTCGTTCATGTTCTTAGGGCTGTGCATATCTGATTTTGCTCATATGTTTGTATTCAATCCTAGGATGAGCTTTCTAGTCTGACGTCTTTCATCCTTCTGGTACTTGGGCACATACTTAAGTAATTTGGTGAATCTATCCCAATACTATTAGACTGACATACCTCCCTACCTTAAGCTATGAAATTTAGTAGTCTTCTCATCAAATAATAATTGGGTAACCATCTCTTCCTAAAATGGTGGTCAAACTGATCCTAGGTCAAATTTTCCTTGGTTATTTTATTCAACTCCTTGTTGTTAGTCCACCATCTAACTACCTCTCCTACTAGTTGGTAGTATCCGCACAACACCTTAGTTGCATCATTATAGTTTCTCAAGTTGAAGTACTTTTCCATCTCATTTATCCAATTCTTATCTCCTTCACCTAACTATTTCCCATAAAACATAGGGGGTAAAATCTTCTTCAAATCCTTAGATAAAAAATACAACTATAATTTTGGGAGCTACAACCTCCATTTCATTGACTAGTGGTGAATTCTCTTTAGAAAAAATTTCAAGGCTAGGTCCCATTATGTTTTCTATATTTTCTTTCCTTGGCCTAAGATCTTTAATCACCTACTCAAGTGATTCCATTTTATCTCTTTGCTCAGTCAACAAATTGATGAGGGCTTCTATCCCTAGTTCTCTATTTTCTAGAACACGTGGTTCAACATTTTCATTATTGGGTTCTACATATCTCACATTTTCCCTTTGATTCCTAGTTGATCATGTAGGTCTTACCATTTGGTTTCCTAATAGAAATAACAAAATCCCTTAAGTTTTCATTCAAGATAATTCATAGTATAAATCTCTTTTCGATAACTCTAATTTTTCTCATACATTCTATTATTGATCACAGTCACACATAAGATTGACAAAAAGTAAGAATTTGATAATCTCATTCATATTTTTATTATAAAAAGTTCTTAGATTTATAAAAGATAAGATTTAAGACTATAACATATAGATGTTTGTATAACATTGATTCAAAAATTCTTTTAAACAAAATCTTTTTCATGCAATTCTTTTTCTTTGAGAACTTCATCTTCTGAGTGAACCACATATTGGTGGCATCAATTATATTCCTTACATACTTTAGGGCTTATATAAGGTGCATCAAAATCCATTATAAATAAAAAATATCCTATTTTTAGGGCTTCTTAAATGGATGTTTGACTATAGGTTTAATAATAGTTGGTTTTATTTTAACTATCTCTACTTTCAAAGATTTGAGTTTACTTTGGATTACAGCTTTGTATATGAGTCAAAAATGTAAATGGCTTCTTTCGAAGTGGAGGCAAGTTCTATTTTACCTTTTTTCTTTGCTCCTTTTCCTTTCCTTGAAGATTTTTTATGAGCCATGCTTGAATATATAGTTTTAACCAAATTAGTTTTCTCATAATTTTTAGTTTTTTAAACAAGTTAACATCAATAATCAATCTTTTATTAAGCATAGGTCATAGTAGGCTTAAGGCCTAGCTTTCAAACCTAGGCTTTGATACCACAATATAGATACCAATCCTAAATCCTATCCTAAAACACATATTTTTTTTGTTTAATTAATGTTTATATATGAATATAAATTGGGTATACTTTACCCTATCAAATATCCTTTTCCAACCAAGAAAGAATATAAAAATATGGGTTAGGCATATATTATTTTTTGCCAAATGGGAAAGCATTATAACCATATAGGTTAGGTATTTATTTTCCAAATGGGTAAGCATATAACCATACATGTTATGCATGTACATGTGAATAAGTTATACTCTAGCCAGAGACTTGACTCATTAAGATCAATCAGATCCTAAGTTGTTCACTATTCATTACTCATCTCTACTGGATAAGCACTAAGGTCACCATGATATGAGCATTAATAATATAACAAATAGTCACATTCCACCTCAAAATTTGGCTTAAATCCTTAGAAACTATAATGATCCAATCAGGATCCTTCTGAGTATATCACAAAAATCTTATCTTTGCTTTATTTATCTAAACTAGGTTCTTATTATAATGGTCTTGCATTTTTATTTAACTTTAATCTTGTTTAGTTCACAACCTCAAACCCTATCCTATTCACCTATAAATTGGAAGCATCCTTTGCTTCCTAGACTATCTACATACCTACTTTTGAATATGATCAAGGTGTAGTATGCATGTAGTTATATTTTCTATTCTAAGTTTCATGTGAACTATGAATCTAGGTATGTAGCCCTTTCTAGGGCCTAGTTTCCCAGATAGTTCCTCTATGATTGCAACCCAAACATGAGTATAAAAGTATCAATTTAAGTGACTGAATACCTGTTTAACTAAACTAGCCCTAAATCTTAACAAGAAATAAAATTGAACATTTAAAAGCTACATCCCCTTTCTACTTTTTATTTACATAAAAAATGTTTTTGATCCTTGCTTTAATTAACCTAATCCTTATATTTATTATTTCTAAAGTTTCATTATCTAAGAGCCATATGGTTGGTGATTCATAGATAATAACTAGTTTAACATCTTAATCCAAGTTTTTATTGTTCCTTTTCAGTGATACCAAGATTTGAGTAAGAAATGTACTTTCTCCATTATATTTCATAAGTTCACAAGTCAAAATTAACTAAGGTAGTTAAAGTCATTTTTAAATCTTAATTAGTGTTGTTGACCAAGAGGGAGTATCCCACCCCTTGGTCTTAATGACACAAATGGTCCTTATTTCTCCCTAATGGTTTATAGGGATGATGTCTAGACATTATTGTTATAGCTGTGTTAGGCTATAGATGTAGTAGCTCAAGTGCAATGGGATTACCCATAGAAGTGAGCTAGAGGCACTGCTTATTACTGAACACTGTGTAATTTTGTTTAACCTTAAATCCTTGGTATAATTTTGAGATTTGAAAAGTAAAGACTGCTTGAAATAAATTAGTGCATTATATTTCAAAATCAAAATTTTGAGTAGGAAGGTAGAAAACAAATCTGTAACATAATCTCCTAGTCTAATCATCATGTCAATTTACAAAAAAACATTATTTTTCTTTGACAATTATACCTTTAGTCTAATTAGGTAACCTTTTATAGAAAATAAATTATACACATGGAGTTTAATAATGCTATTTTAAACTTGAATTTAATGTTAAATACATCCTTTATACACTTGAAAGGAGGGTTCTAAAATTTAGGGTTCAACCCTAGAATGAAGAATAGTTATTGTCATACTATTATTAAAAATTCATCATCAAAGCTCAACAATAATAAAAGTAAGGGTTCACTTGAAATATTGTTTTATGGAAACTTATATTTTCTTTAGGGAAACTTCATGTATCTAATCAATATTATCACAATCTAGGTTTACGTATGTAACTTTTCATAAACTTGAATAATAAAACATTCTCTTGCCTTACAAATATTAATAATTATGATTAGTTAAAATCAAATGTACTTAATAAGTAAATGTAAATAGATACATAATGTAAAATTGTATATATTAACTAATACTAAACGAGCTCATATTTATGTCTCACGAATACTTGATTTCCTTATTACATTATTGTTAGTTACATAATGTCTATGATATATGTCTGTTAATATTAAAAATATTTTAGGTACCACATTAAATAGCCATATTGATTATTCATGAATCATAATAATGAAATCATGCATATAATTTATTCATATATTATACCATCACAATTAATAAGAAATAATTATGATGTAGTGTTCTTAATCAATAATATAATTATTTACCTATTCTATATTAGAAAAATATTTGTTATGTGATGTAGAGTGATGTAGAAGATTGGTTACATACCTAGGTGTAGAGATAAGAGAGATTTCATGAAAGTAAGGAAGATGGCATTGATCTTCTTTTTACATCTCTTTTCTATGCATTGATTTTCTCTTTCCCCTCCAGTGTCGATCCCTCTCTACTGTTGAATCATTCTCTTCACTTACATCGTTCTTCTTTTCCCCTTCTCCCTTTTTGAAAGCATCAATATTTTTTTTGCCTTCCAACCTTCCTTTCTTTTTCCAAAGAATCAAACTTTATTTAAAAACCTTTTCTTTTCACAAAACTTCCCCTCACTTGAGTGTTTATTGGCTCTTTCCCTTTCATCGTGATTTTTGGACTATTCCTTTAAGTGGCAGTCAATGGTTTTTAACTAGAATTAACTATCTTTTATGGTGGTTGACATGGTAGTTTATGTGTTAGTAATATCTCCTTACCATTTATTAAGGCATTGATCTTTATTTATAACTTTTATTCATGCAAATTGTCCTTCTTTCACGTAGAAAATCTCTCCCTCATGGTGCATTGATTTGTTTTCACCCTTTAATTATGGTTTTTGACTATTTATTTATGTGGTAGTTCTCCAAGAATTATCCTCTCTTTCTGATTGGATTTCAACTTGAATCAATAGTTTATTAACTATCACTTATGTGGTAGTGATTTGGCATATCCTTTATAAGTGGCATGAGTTTAAAGTGGCAACAGTTTTAGAGGTGGAATGATTTTAATTTGAACTTGAAGTTTATTATTATACTCTCTATGTTAGGTTAAGTTAGATTAGTGTTATCTTAACATTTGTTAGGTTTAAATTAAATGTAATTAATTAATAACCTAAAATTATTTATAATTTATAATTAATTAATAATCTTAAAAAGTATTTACGAAAATATAAATAATTAAAAATAATTGAACTCTTAAATTATTTATGAAATATAATTTATTTTGAAAGTTCTAAAATTAAAATAATAAAATAAAAGAAAAGTTCCTTTTTATATATATATATTTTTTGATGATTTCCAATATTAATCCATTCACCTCATTAAATTTTCCATTTTCACAATTGTAAATCATGACAACATTTCATATATACATTTATATGAAAGGAAATAACATTAATTAAATCATACCTTGCTTTCATGATTTCTCATCGATCTACCTGATAGACCTTTGAAATCAACACAAAATTTAAGTTATCATCATAATCAACCTATTCTAACTAAATTAGGTCTAAATACACTTAGAGTATGAACATGATTTCATAGTGTTAGAAGAGAGGTCATGACACCTAGTCCACAAGAAGGGTCAAATATGATCTAGAGACTACCATTTTGTAGAGAGTGATAGAGAAGAAGATCTTGGTAGGTGGATATGAGATTGTTTATCAAGATATAGATCCATTTACTAAATTGAAATAAAATAAAGGAAAAAGACCTAGAGAAGATCCAATTTTTGAGGAAGATGGCCTAGATTCAGCTCAATCATAGCCAGAACAACTGTAAAAATCTATTAAGGGCTTGAAACAACAAAAGAAGAACTTAGAGCATTGGTCTATTTTGTCTATTCCAAAGGCTATGATAAATATGTTTGAATCCAATTTATATGATATTTTCAATTCCTTTAAATCAATAAAATTTAGGTAGGATGTGGTGAGCAAGTATAGTACTATAGCCAAGAACTAATTGATTCAATGGTAAAATTCATGCAACAAGGTGAAAGACTTGATCAACATTTTGATAGAAGACCAAATTCCTAGGTTTAAGAATGTTATCCCAAACCATTTGAATATGGCTATGGTTATATTAATAAATAAGGTGAAAGGGTTAAAAAAATGGTCCAAGAGCCTAGAGGATCTTTCTACATATGACAGATAGTTAGAGAGTAGAATGATGCAAATATTAGGGAGTTTGATCACAGACCCAACTACACTCAATCCCATTGGCTTAATTATAGATGAGGAATTCAGGCATAGGGATACTCAATCATGATAGAAGTAAAGGATCAAAGACAAGGAAAAATAACTTTAGATAATAAAAGGATCTTATATATGATCTTATCTATAGAAGAAAATATTGGTGAGACTAGAATCATTAAGGAGGCAATGCGTTGAGATGATGAAGATTTTAGAGACCTAATAGATCAAGAGGATGAAATTTTCATTGAAGCTATCATCAACCTCAAGCTGATTGATGGACAACATGATAAGGTAATGAAGATCTTGCAGTAAAGGCAAAAGACTATGGCAATATGGGAGTCCCAAAGTCAAATTAGCTAACTTTAGAATATTATTTTGTAATTTAACATGTACATTTTTAAAAAGGGAATATTCTTTTGGAAAAGCATGTGCATCTTTGTAAAGTACATTTCTTATAGGTTAGTTCTTTTAGAAAGAGTCTATTTCTATAAATTTTTATAAGGGATAACTATCCATGACACTTGTACAATTGTAATTTGACATAACTGACTGACATTCCACCTTAGGTTTCTATATAAGGGGTATTGTCATTTTTAATCAGGATGGAGTTTTTTACAATTTTTTTTTTTTTAACTTTAAAAAATTAATACAAGGAATTATACTAAGATTTTCCAACATTTGTTTGTGTGTTTGCTATATGGCTTCTCTCTCAATCATCTATTTGAATATTTAGATTTGAATGGTTTTTATGAATTCTTGGTGTCCATACTAATTAGTGTAGAGTTGTTAATTTGTGCTTATGCTAGGTTGATTGAAGGATTTTAGGTTAAATTCACTTTATTTGGTTCTCTTCTAGATGTGTTAATGTTATTTGTTTGTAGAAATAAATCTTAAAATTAAATTTGGTCTCTTATTTGCATTGTCTCATCCTTCTTTAGATAATTTCCTGATGTATGGTATGATCTGTGCCTATGCAATTTCATTCTATACATTGGTTTAATGCATTTCTAGATGAAATTTAAACTTTGTCATGATATCTAGATTGAAAATGAGAATACTTTATTTCTTCTCTACTGTTCTTTTTTCTCCTTTTTTGATCAATTCACTTTAGTTTAGCTCATCATTATAAATATTCATGCTAGTTTAGATTTTAGTCTTAGGTTTTGATCACTATTCACTTTATTTAGCTCAGATCATCTTCAAGTTCATGAGTTATCTTTTAGTCCAAGGTTGCTCCCAATAACCAATAATATAAATTTTGTGAAATAATCATTTTCTTCACCATTATTCCACCAAAGATAACATGATTATCACAACCAAATACTCATGCAATGTAATCTTTGAGTTTAAAAATGTGATACACTTTTGGGCATCAACAGGGGGCAAAGTCACATTATACAAGTATCTTATGGCCACATTACCACACACTAAATGTTAACACCACAAGTCACATTTATTTCAAGACTTATACACAAAATAATCATGCAACAATTTAAAACATATATCAATGCAAAGTTCACATGATTGATTTCAAAAAGTGGGGTGAGATCACTTTACACAAGTAAATTTGACATTATTCACACATTCAACAATTAAAAACATACAACCATGTATGAAAAATTCTCAAATAACAATGTTGATATCAAGAGGATAAAGTAAAAAACCACAAGGTTAAAAACATACACATAGTGTGTGAAAGATACTAATTTACATGATTTAATACACTCAATGAAGTGTATGATTTACTAGACACAACAATTTTACACATGAAGAGGAATCACATGGAAGAGGTCATCACACATGACTTAGACATTCTAACAATTATGCCAATGTACTTTAACAGCATAATAATCAATACACATGATGGTGAAACACAAGGGTCCATGATTCCCATTAGGTCACCTGATGTCTATATACCATCCAAATGACACCAAATATCCATCATATAATACACATAACTAGTCTAAAGGATCTCATATTAGAATCACCTTAGGGTTAATTTTAAGAGGCCTTAGTGGAAAACCTATGGAAAATATTTAGAGAATTTAGTGAAATTTGATTTGCTAGTGTGGTAAATCCTCTATGGGTGATGATAAATCCTCTATTGACTATTTTTTCCATATAATGGTTTGAATATACTACAAGATAGATGCCAAATGATTGCACTAACATGATATGATGAATGCCCATGATAAACATTTACATCAAATGATTGGGTCAAGCCACTTGGCTAAAAAAGTGCACCAAATGGTAGGTTCAAATGACTATTTCAAATAGCTAAGCCAAATTCCCGAGCCAAATAAATTTCTAAGGGTCTAGTGCCAAATGGTAATAATCGGACATGCTGATGGGTGACCTATCATTTAGCACTGCCATTCAACACTATCATGGGTCTAGTGGTGTTATTTTTTGGTGTTATCATTTGGTTCCTACGTTCAACACTATCATTTAGTTTTATGGTCCTCTGGTTTTGGTTCTTCTTATTGTCCTTGTTTGTATTGATAGATGGTTATATGAAATATGTGGTGAATTGAAGTGGTATCTTATATATTATTATAAAGGGTTGGCAAGTTGACCCCAAAAATAATTTTTATCCCTAAAATTTTGGTGATCTAATCCCATTTACCAACCCTAAAAAATTACCAAAACCAAAATCTAAAAATTGAAATATTCATGAATTAACAAATATTCACCACTAAAATTTACCCTAAATCACCTTCTCTCAAGAGGGTTGTATTTTAATACAGCCATAAAATCCATCTCTATGAGTTTTTATATATCTACCAATAATATTTTTACATCATAGATAGATGGCTCACACTAATCGATAATAATAATATATCCCCAAAATTCTCTAACTTACCTGAGCAAGTTAGTCACACTCAACTGCTAAACCCTCCAGGTTCAAGCCACACCTTTAGACCTCCAAAGATAATATACCTTGGCATCATTAGGTATCTCTCCCATGCAAGCTATCAATGGCCACTAGGGCACTATCTCATTATTCTAACAACAAGCTTACATCACCTATTCTTCCATTTAACTTAATCCAACAAGTCAACAGTTAAATAACAATGCGTGTTTTGACATAATATTAATTTTGGGAAAGGGTGGACCTAGCCAAAGCATGAGGTGAATGTTATAGATATACCATGAAAATTAAAATTTTACATAATCAACAAGCTCAATTGAACTCAAAATAAACATCCTCATGGATATATGGCATATCTATATCATAATAGGCATCCCATGAGTGTTAAAACATAGTTAGGTTCTCAAGTAAGCATCCTTATGGATGTATAAATTAGCTAGAATAAAATAAGAATCCCCATGGACATAACATATCCATGGTTGACATGAAAATATCATAAAAATAAACCTATCCATGATCAAATAACCATCACTGATGTAAACACATCTTATTATCAACACATTATCATAAATGTAAAGCATGAAATAAACATCCCTACACACTTATTTATTTCCATCCCTTTGGATTTATAAATACACATGATCCTCTATGTAAGTAATAGAGATATAATACATAATAATATCAAGTTATTAATACAACTAAAGATGCTCCCTCAAAGTGGAGATCCTAGGCCTCACTGATTTACCCACGTAAATCTGACACACTTACACTATGTAACTTTCCAGGTTTGAGATTAACCCTTGGTATTCTCAAGGTCAAAATGTTTTAAAAATATATTTATTTCTCATCCATACAAGTTAAAAATATATACCAAACACAATTTCCTCAATTTTAAGGTGAAGCAATGATCACTAGTTTCCCGTTGACTTGCCCATACAAGTCAATAGTTGACTAGTGATGCTTTCCCCAACGTAACTGATGAGGAAAGGGTTGACCCAAAAAAATATATGCATAAGATTCACAATATTACCTACATAAATTTACCAAATTTTTCATACACATAAACACATTCCATAATATAGTAACTCTACATCACTTTGGGCTTACATAAACAAAGCACTAGCTAAAGCACTATTTGTTTCATTCAAGAGATGAAGTGAATTCATAAGAGTCACAACATGACCTTCTCAACCATATAAGACATATATTAGTCTATACACACCATATAACTCTAGCCATGGTTTATTATGTACACTAACATACAAGGTTTCAATTTAGTCTTAGAAGGACAACATAGACATACATGTGATATTCAACCATCAAAAGGCATATGCATACACACTCACAAAATAGCCTCCATAAAGATATGTATATCTACAATATATTTAAATATATCCACCCAAAGTATATTATGTAAGAACAATCCCTTACAAGGGTATGCCTAATCACACAAGAGCTCAACTAGCCTTTCAAGCACATGCCAAAATCAGTGCCATGTGTCCAAACTCATCAAAAACCTCTAAGCATAGGCTCTATTACTAGATAAGACAAACCCCCATTTTTTTTGAAATTATCTTTTATAATACACAATGAAACATTAAAAGGCCCCACTACATAAAATTAATGAAGTGAAATTCATCCCAACAACTCTATAAGAAGTAATAGTAACCCACAACCTTCATCCCCAATGTCCCTAATGGATATGGCTATGATCAACTAGAATAAAATTATGTAATCCTAGAATGTTTGGGTAGATAATTACTATATAATCAAATTAAATAAGATATAAGTGTAATACTCATGCACGATGTCCATATAACTAAACAAAATATTCCATCTCACCAATATGCTCAAGTGTGTCTTATCACCTCATGAGATTAGTAAGTGTAATTTTATAATCCATTACTAAAGTCAAAATGGTATGATAATAATGGTCCCAAAACCATTTGAGGAATCACCCAAGTGAGGAATACTCCTTGTATTACCCCCATTGATCACCATAGCATGATCTAAGGTCCTTTAGGAAAATATTATGCCTTTACTCCCTTAATTGAAGAAGGCTCCACACACAAGATTTAACTTCATGAAGAAAGGAATGTTATTATTTACACTAGAAGGGATACAAAATATTGAATTCAAGGTGTGTGACATCACACACATGAGTCCCTTATTGAAAAATGTACAATTGGCATTGGGAGAATAATTACTCTCATGATACACCTAGGGAGAATAACCATCCTGTAAGCCAACCCTAGGGATATACACCTAAATGTTGCTTACTTATCCATTAGTTATCATATCTTGTTATTGTAAAAACATATTCATTCTTGCCATATAAATAACATATGTATGACCATGCAAGAGTTAATTAATAAAATAGTCTTAGGCATTAGCTTATGTACTCACTAGGTAAGATTATGATTTAGTAGAACATTGCAAAATTGGACTATTTAATCAAATAACCAAGTGCAAACATTAAGGATCCATAGATTAATAACTCCTATCTTCCTTCTATAATTATTTACCATCCATAAGGATTATTCATGTAATAATAATCACATCATAAGGAATACTAAGAAGTTCATTGATAAGGTACACTTATACTGATAAGAACACACATAACTACTATGACCAATTACTATCTATTCTAATATAAGCATTAATGACAATAGAGCCAACTTCCATTAATCAAGAGTTTCATAATAAACACATGAATTACTAGACTTTTATAAGACATGCCAATATATGAATCAATATAACACCATTAATGGTGTAATCCATAATCCACAATGTGTGTTCCCATACGAAGATAAATAATTTGGATTATTTCATTGCTTAAGCAATAGAAATAATCTCACTTAAATGATATCACAACCAATTCAAAGAAATGACATAAGAAGTGTAAGGCACCAGGCTTCATAAATTCATTAGGTAAATCCACTTACTATTCATTATTAAGTCAAGTGGAATAATGTCAAATAACTATGAATTGATTATTATTTTAATGGACCATAAGTTTACATCAATATTAGCTGACCAATAAATACCTTAATCATCCACATCAATTTAATAGTAAAATAATTAAAAGTTTTCCCAGTATTCATGTTATGGGGGATCATAATTATTTCCACAAGAACATGTTTATACACTCATAAAATAATCTTTATTTTTCAAAGACATTTAAATTTATTAGACTGATTATAAACTATACAATTGACCATCATCAATTCTTCATAGAGACCTTACATGTTATAAATAAGATAAATCATCAATAACTAATATGACTTGCTCTCACTTCAATCAAGATGTTATTCACAAGTGTAACATATTTGAGTTTATTAAATTCAACTACTATATAAAATGTTTCATGGTTGTAACATTGTGTCTTCCCGAGCATATCTTAAAATCTAGTAAAAGAAGGGATTTTCTTTACAAAACTTGTAACAGTGTAAACAACCATCTCTAATATGAACTAGTTATAACATAACTATCAAATTTGACAAGAGATATAAATTACCAACTGATTAATCTTCAGCATAGTGTTATTGACCACGAAATGAAGACACAATGTAATTACATACGTGGTTTTAGATGTTTTTTAATAATTATTTAATCTATATTGTAAGTCTTAAGATACATGGGTACACGTGATTGGTTCAATAAGTCAATGCAGCTACTAAACAACATGAACAATTCTAGCATACTATAAGGCAACACCCTCTTACTTATCATAAAATTCAAGGTTAAATAAACTAGAGTTTATCCATTCCAATAATAACCTTATTACAATTTCATGTATACTTAAAATCAACCAACATATCACTAAGTATGTACATAAAAAAACATATAAAGAACCAGTGTAATAGAATGCATGATAATTACATTACCTCTCACATGGTAAAAAGAGCCCAATATAAATGCATACCAAAGAACTAAATACACTCGGTTAATTAAATAAGAATCAAGCAACTATCATCAAAGATGCCTCCAATGTCAACATCATAATCAATAATGTCATTTTTCTACCATAACAATATTACAAAACTACATAAGATAATAATATGAACCACAATATAAAATGAGTAATCAACTACAATCTAGTGGTCCAACATCATATATAAATATGCACGAATGAGAGGTAAGCCACCATAAAAATCTAGGTGAATCAATGGAGAAGAATGAACATTGCAAGGAGGACACCCCTCAAAACCATCCCTATGATCCCAACCATCAGTGGCCCATACCATCCCAACCATCAGCTTGGTGGAGGGTTTTGACAACTAGGTACTTGGGTGAGGTAAGGGATATACACATAATACTGAGGCACTAACAAGGTCTTTAAAAAACCATCAAAAAAGACACGGGAATAATAAAATTGACATATAACTATAAAACTCAGCCCAAGGGCTTATCTAAGTATGAAATAATCAAAGACAAGGGTATCCAAACATGATAGTCAAATTAATGTGAATAAGTTTGAAGAACAAAACCTGCATCCATCAATAATAGGATTTAGACTTGTTTTAGATATAGAATGCTCAAATACAACCAACATTAAATTTTCTCAAGTAATTCAATAAATCCAAAACTGAATAATCATAAATCCTTAATCAGGCAATTCAGAGTAAAACAAATAATAAACCAAGACTAGTAACTACAACCAAACTAGTTTGAGGAAAACCACACTCCCACAATAGAAGTAAAACAAGGGTTTACCAGTAGTATGAATAAATCAAATTTATAATAAACCAACTTAAAATAAGGAAGGGAGATATGTAAAGCAAAGATATGTTGTCAAGATGGCAATCGAGACTTTCCAAGCATCAACCAAATTATAATTGGGAAGTCCTCAAGCTTCTAAAAAATCCAATCATATTATAAATCAAATTTAAGAACAAAACTAAATAGAATCACCAATACGAGGGAGTTAAGAATTAGCTACATCTATCCATTTCCTTTATGATATTTGGCAAAACATTAATAATGAAACAAAACATAATGACAAACCCAAATGGAGCATAATGGTTAAGGTATTAATTAACCCAGTTTGGTTATGGTGTAAGTGGTTTGGTTAATACATAATCTTAGAACAAATGCTTGAATTTTAAATACCACAATTTAATTCCTTTAGGGAAAATAATATAGAGAAAATATTTTCATTGTGAAATTTTATTTAAAAGCATACCGAAGCACAAGGAGCATTTTAACATTAATTATATATAAGGGGAAAATTATATGGTTTCATCACTTTAGCTTATTTTATGGTCATAGGTATTAAAAAAAACTCTCCTTATCTCCACACAAAGCACCAATCCTTTATTCCATCCTTGGGGTTTCAGCCCAACCATAATTTTGTGTAGCAAAATAAGAGATCTAAATAATAAAATCTAGTCCAAAGGTTTGAGGCAAAACATAGATCAAGATAACATTTGATATTTTATTTCAATAGGAGCACACTCTCCATATATTTTTCATTTTATTTATCAAAAAATTTATAGCATAGGAATTTTAGCATGTCCCCACATTTCTATGCCATCCAGAATCAAAAGTCCCTCAATGCCTTCCCCTACATCTCCCTTTGCACCCAACACCTGACCCTTCTCTATTTTCTTCTCCTAATCTCTTGCATTATTTTCTTTCTCCCTCCACATACCTATCATCCACCTTATGCATTTTTTATTATTTTTCATTTTCTTCCCTCTACCTTACACCTCATGCCAAACCTCCCATACTATCACCATGCTTCTTGGCCCCTAGCCATACTTCTACCCTATCAATGCCATGTTTCCCCTATCAATTCCATACTCCAACCTACTATACCATGCTCTCTTTTTCCTCCTACAAGATTCCCATACTTCATCCCATCCGCTTATCCAATGTTGTCTTCCTAGCATGTACAACAAGCCATGGGAAAAATAAAATAAAATAAAATATATTTTAATAAAATAAAATATATATCAATAAAATATCATATAGTAAAAAATATAAACACCCCCATCACTTCATGCCTCAGTTAAAAGGAATAGAGTAATTAAATATTCTTAAACCAAAAATCATTAAAATTACCAATAATAATGATTTTATAAATTGATTAAGAGTAAAAAATATAAATAAAATCATTAAATTAAACTTTTAACAATTATTAAATAACTATTATAAATTTTTTTATAAAATAATACATTAATTAAATACATAAACTAGTTAAAGGTAATAATAACAATAATGTGGACATAATTGTTATAGCGAGCCTTTGGTGGGCTTCCCAAACCACAATTGTATCTTTCAAAACTGATGCATCTATAAACTTCCTCCTACTCATTTTGGCTCTTCATACACTGATTCGATGGGAGGTGACATGGATAGATTGGAACCCATATATTGTAAGGATGTTCCTGGCCAAAAAAAGTCTAGAAAAAGCTAAAATGTGGGGGACTCATGGAGTTCATAGAGAAAGTCATGAAACATAATATAGAGGTTGTCCATAACTTTGTTGTAGCCTAGAATAAGTGAAAAGTGACCATTCACAACATCAGAATTAATGTTTTAGAGGAATCATTAGTGAAGTGACTTGTATGTCATGTGAAGGCACTAGGGCATTCAAGGACCAATCAAAAAAATAAGAGATACTACAATGTTTTTCAGGACAAATGACTTCATGCAAATGTATAAGAAAGGCTTTCTATGGACTGATCTCCCATGCTACTGGCCCAAAATTTGTATTCAATTTATGCATTACATGATGCTTGAAGGTAAATACACTCGTAGATTTTCTCATCATTTTATATTCCTAAATCATTTCATTGGATACAAAATTATTCTACCTTTATTTATGCTAAAGTCCCTTAAAAGCACTATTTTATTACATCATGTGAATGGCTCTAATCCCACCCTCCACCAATGTTTGATTCTCTTACTAGTCAAGCATGGCCAAACCCTTCATGATCAAGAGGTTCCCCCTATGAGATCATACTCTAGGGAGGATTCCTTGGTGGAGGATCACATTGTGGGATCCCACCAACCTTATGATCTCTCCCCCTAAAATATCCTATCTAAGTCCCCTTCTAATGACCTCTCCCTTAAGGTGTTTATCCCTAACCCTAAGCCGATCTCTCTCAATTTGGGTACCCTAGTGAAGACCACCTAAAAAGGGAAATCCATTATGATTTATGAAATGGAAAATAATAAATTGTAGTTGGAGAAATTTAACTCCAAGGTTTAATAAGTAGGGATGGCACTTGCCAAACTCATTCAATACTGGAACTCTTTGCACAGGCAATCTAATTCCATGGTTTAGGCTTTTCTTTAGTCTACCCAAACATCCCTATCCCCTACCATTCAATCACCTAAAAACTTAATATCCCCCCTCTAGGTTTCCCAAGGGGTTCCCCCCAAAGCAATCTTCGTTACAGGTTAAAGGACAAAATCATCCCCATATGATCTTCCTTGGTGAAGTTGTTGAAGGCCTTAGGAACCACACTCAGGAAAAGATTTCTAAGGTAAAAAAGATCATCTTAGAAAATATTCCTAAAAATGTTGAAGACCCACTAGAGGGGCTTTCCTCCTAAGTTTCTTTTTGGTTTCCTATTTTTTTGTTCTCAATTTAGTCTTGTAGTTTTTTTGTTATTTTGGTTTTTTGGCCTTATTTTGGCCTATTTAAATTATTTTTACTACACTTTGGTGCTTCCAAGATCCTTGTAAACCCTGGATTTTACATTATCAAATAAAAAATAATAACAATAACATCATTAAATACTAAAATTAATAAAAATCATTAAGACAATATTATAATTATTATAAATAAGAGAAAAAATCATTAAATGGTAATAAATAATAAAATCATTAAAATAACTAAATAATTAACAAGTTATAAATTGATAATATGATGATAACCACTAAAATCATTAATAAATAGCAATTAATAAACAACACCAAATAATGATTAACAAAATCATTAAATCAACTAAAGACCAAAGTGGTCAAATTCCCATGAAGGGTTACCAAGGTGTTATCTAAGGTCAAGAGACCCATACGGGTCTAGATAAAACTGAACCAACCTAAATAAGGGAAAAATACTCAAATGGATCATAATTAAGTGTCTATGAACCCTGATAAGGGTAACAAAACATGAATGTATAACCTACACCACACGAGGAATAGATAAGAGAGTCAGCTAAGCCAAAACTCAATAATCCAATAGGAAACAAGAACAAAACCTCCATGCTCAAATAGGGTGGGACCATAACTCATGAAAAGATAAAATACAATGGAATATAAATGATGGTGGCTCAATATCATATAGTATATGTTATACCTGCTAGAGTGACCTTTTGACTACTCAATCTCCCCACATATATACCTGAGATGTCCAAACCTGATACCAAGCCTAGCTCATGGCCTGGTGCTTGCATCCACCAAATAAGACATTAGAAATACCTCAACAATGTCAATATATCAATAATAAATTAGAACAAATCATCAACATGAACTAGTAATTATAACATAGTCATAAATAGCTAGAAAAAGGAACCAGACTCAATCCTGATAACCATGACCTCATTCATGCCCTGTGAATATATCCTATAGCTGCAAGAGTGGGTAATGTCAAACCATAACTAGTAAAATATGATATATATATATATATATGTATATATATATATATGTATATATATATATATGTATATATATATATATGTATATATATATATATATGTATATATATATATACATATATATATATATATATGTATATATATATATATGTATATATATATGTATATATATATATATGTATATACATATATATATACATATATATATACATATATATATATATACATATATATATATATATATGTATATATATATGTATAATGTATAATATTGTAACTAACTAAAGCAACATATACATATAACATGATAAAATGAATTCAATGTAGGTATTATGGATATTAGGATATATTGAATCCAATGCAAACATCAACCATGACATAACATATCACATTGGCTATCTAGGGCACTTATGTCAAAACCATCTGAAATCAAAACCAACATCAACCATCATCAATTGAAATTGTATTGAAAACATGTTGAATCAAGAAAAAATCCAATATCCACAAGGGGCCACAAAGTCGGTTCATGACAACACTAAACAACCCTTTCTCTATACTTTTTCTAGAGAGGTTTACATATTTTATGCCATGTATATAACACATTAATAGGTAATATTAGGATCCATGTATTATCATAAAAGAAATCTCTTTTACCTAAGCTAATCTTATTTATAATACCTTTCCATAATGTCTTCATACTACTTTCTAAAAATTTCGAAAAAATAAGACCCTTTAGAAGTGTATCAGTTGACAAAAATTTAACAACCTCCCAGGTATTTAAGTACATAGCTTTGAGTATTTTTATCCATTGGGTTTTTCCTCTATTAAACATCCAACCCATATTTTCAATCATATTTTTATCAATGAATTTAATTTCATGAATCCCATGTCCAAAATAAATTTTAGGAAGACAAACTCTATCCCAAGACACAAAAAAAAAGTGTTCTTTTCCTCCATACATATCTAGAGATATTTTTTTGATCCTTTAAATATTTTCAAAAATGATATTAGGCATTTTTAATAAGTATTATAGATACACAAGGAGATTCTAAAGAGTACTCTTAATGAAATGTAGCTTAGCTTCCTATGAAAGAATGTTTCCTTTCTAACCCACTAGTTTGCACTAAAATATATCCAAGAGATAAGTACACAAATTTAGAGGCATATTACCCAAGAAGAGAGGCATCCCAATATAGGTATAAGGAAAATATTTAATTTGACAACCCTTAACTCTATAAATTTTATGCTAATGGGAAAAAGGGATGTTAATAAAAAATAGAGAACTCTTATCCAAATTAATCTTTTGGATAGAAGCTTCTTCATAGTCCTTCAAAAATTTCAACTCCTTATCCTCCTTAACATATGTTTTATCCAAGATTATAATATCATTTAAAAACTATAGAGGGGATATTGAATTCACATTTATGGATTTCTACTATCCCTTAATATACCCCTACTAATGGCATCTGATAAAGTTTTTCTTAAAGTTTAAACCATTAAAATAAATAGAAAATAAGATAGAGGTTCTACTTTCATCATGCTTCTTCCACTTCTAAAAAAATATTTAAGAGTACCATTCTTCAAAATAGAAAACATATTTTTAGAAACATAGGTTCTAATTAAATTTTTAAAATGAAATTGAAAGAGAAAGTTCTCCATCACTTTATCTGGATAATCCCATGACACTCTATAATAGGTTTTATTATATCTAACTTCAACAATGACATACATTATAATTTTCCTTTGTCAATTTAATGAATAGTTTTGTAAACCAATACGATCCAATCCTAATTTTTTATCCTAATGACAAAAACTCCATACCATTGGGAAATTACTTTTTGAGTCTTTAGATATAAAATTATGAGATATATTTTAAAAAAATAGCTTCCCCTTACCATTTTCAATCACCATGGAAGAATAACACTTGATTTTAGTAGTTCAAAGCTTCAAAATTTAATTGGAGTCTAAAAAAAGTGATTGAGTCTCTTGACTTATAAATTTTAAAAAAGAGGTTGGTCTTCATTACTTTTATAGAACCATATATTTAAAATGCCACTATGATGTTACTCTTCAGTGCCCATACTATTGTGCATCCTTCAGTGTGTACCCTTTGTGTAAAGTGAATTCAAATATTAAAACATGTGTAGGTAAAAATGATAAGTACACACTTAGAAACATAAAATTAGGAGTAGCATCTAGACTAGTTCGGGGCCTCAAGGTTACTTGTAGGTTTTTTTAGTTCTGAGGAGGATCAATAGAAAAAAATGGCTAAGGTATAAGACTTAGAAAAACTTCAGAGAATAATTTCCTAGAGCCCATAAGAATCAAGTAGAAAAATACTTAGTTGATTTTTTGTGTTTTTTAGAGCCATGTGCCACTTTTTAACTCAACAAGGTTTAGTCAGTTCTCTTCAAAGGTTACCAATGCCATGCATCACTCTCCCAATAGTCCCAGGCATGTTTAAAGTCTTTTAAAGACTTATTTTATTTTAAATAAGGTTCCTTGTGAGGTAATTACATTAATAGAGTAGAGGGAAAGTGGAATGCTTTCACATATCAAAATCTCAAGGACATAACATCCCAAAACCATCTATAGAGTTCAAACTCCTCTAGCCTAGTGGGTTAATAGGATGATTCCACATGGTACAATCCCACTACCATACTCTCCAAGAGATTTCTATGCATCCTAGAATTATGTTAGATAAATAGGTGATTAGGATGATGCCACATGGTAAAATTTCACTTCAACATAGAAAGAAATGTTAGATCTAACTTCAATTCCCTAGGGGCAACCACAAATAATTGCATGAACATGTGTAGCCTCAAGATCCAATTAATCACATCAATTTCAAGACCAATTAAAGGAAGACACATATACACCTATTAGTATGGGCTCCCCTAGATTAACATGAACATAAGAACACCAAAGGCACCCAAAAAATGAAATGTCCCCCAAGATCTAATCTCCTATCAAAATTTGGGGAACTTAAGTGCCAATGATGTCTTGCCACATGGAGGTGTGAGGAACTACGTGAAAAAGTTGTGGCTAAATAATGAAGGAATCATAAAATGAAATAACACCATGCCATTAGTGGACCAACTTAAATTTGATGGCTTGTGAGGCCATTAAAAATGTTAAATTCCATGATTTGACTAGGCACTCAATTTGATTTGAAAAATCAAGTCATAGATCAATTCCTCACCAAGAAATGATTAAGTGGGAGGTATAATTTCATGTAAAACTAAGTAGAAACACCCACTAAAATTTGGCATGCACATTGAAATAAAACATAGGACATAAAATATAAATGGTATTAAATAAGAATGGCTATAACTATATAGGACAAAGACAAATGGTGATCCCAATATAATCATAATTAATTTATAATACCAAAATTTAATTGAGGCATGGTTAGGTTTCACCAATTATGGGCACACCTTCAAACTATTAGATATTTTAATCCACCAACTTAATTGACCTCTTCCAATCACATCAAATCATTTTAATCACCCTAATAGTGGGTATGATTAATAAATGACACATGGGATTCAAAATACCTATAAAATATAGAGTCTTATATTGTAAACTGGTTGACATTTTTTTAGCATAGTAATGCTACCTAAATTTTCCCTCCAGAAGCCCTTTACCAACCAATTCTTTTTATGTAATGAGAATTGAGTTCACCTATTTCCTTTCTTCTTTCATTATGTGTGAATCCTATGGCTTGTTGATATTTTTCTATGGATTATCTTTATCCCTTTGATTTTCATCCATTCCCTAACACCTCTATGTAGAACTTGGATTTATCTTATAGGTTGTATGTTGTGTGTATATAGGTCTATACATAAACCAATTTTGGATCATTCATCATCCCTTTTGGTTTTGTATTGAGTCCTTCACCTTTATGTGAAATATTTATGAAATTAAGATATCTATTTTGTAGTCTGTGTAATATTTTATCATCCTCTAAGATTTGTAGTTTATTCTTCAAGGCCTGTAGAGGTGTTATCTAGTCTTGGTGCATCACCATTATTTCCTTTTTTATCAACCCCCCCTCTCTCTCTATTCCCCAAAACATATTTTAGACTTAGGATTACTTGTAGATTTCCATTCAACACTTTTAGGCATGCATGTTGATCCTAAATCATATGCATTTAGATTGTAAAGAATTCAACCTTCTTTAGATGTTCATACCAAGGAGTTCAAGAGTCCCACATCTTGGGGGATGATCCCATTATTCCACTAAACTAATTCTTCTAATTCAATATGTGTAAATTTTGAGTGAAATGAGTTGGGAAAATAAAGTTAGGTATACCTATAATTAAAAAGGAGGGAAAATAAAATTAGGTATACCTATAATAAAAAATAAAATGTTAAGTAATTGATTCATTATTCCAAACAATATAAGGATGGCTTAATTAGGGAAATTTTACATGAAATTTACATGATGGTTATCTATTTTAATGTGAATGGGGTGCCCTATTATTTTAGAAAACTAAATATTCATTGGAAAAAAAGACTCCCTTGATGGAAAGACAATAATGGAATAAGTCATAATTACATTTTTTGAAAAAAAAAATCCATAGATAAATATTTTCTCAATAATATGGAAAATCTATGCATAAATTTTAAGAGGTATAGGAAAAATCAACTCACTCGGGTACTTTTAGATATGTATGATACAAAGGAAGAATTAAAAGAAATAATTCTCATTCAAGGTTATTTAAGTATAAATATAACCTCTCAAAGTCATGATACTATTAATATGGTAAGAAGGTATGTTTTTCAAAACAAACATCTTGGTAAAAATTATATAAATGTTCTCTTAGTATTAGGTACTATTATAAAAACAATCAAAGTTAAATTATCCAAAATACTTTACTTAGGACATAAAACAAATTATAAAAGAATGGGAATGGTGAGTATGAATAAATAATACACCTGCATGCTATGCAGACTTAATAGCTCACAAAAAATTAAAAAATGAGGTAAGGGTCAAGTAAAAATCTTGTAAAATCATCTAATATATAGATTTGTCTTAGGGTGAATAAGGAGTTGGAAGAGGAGATATTATCTCTTAACAAATCTATATAATAAAAAAGCATCATGATAGGAAATATGCAATGAACTATGGTTGAATATGAATAAAATATTTTCAAAATTTGAGAACAATAAGATGATAGGAGAATGAAATTATTATCTAAAAAATTGTATCAAGAAAAAGGAAATTCATGCCAAATTATAAGTTAAATGGTATAGTACACATGATGAGATAAAAAATGAAGGAACTAGAGCGTAATAAATAATTTAAGGATTAAAAAAGAATAGATTATTGAACATCTTAATTAAATTATAGAAGAAAATAACATGAGAATAACTAATTTGGAGGAAATTTTTAGTTATATGGATAATGATATTGAATATGAAAGCTAATTAAAAAGTGTTATTTATTGTAAAAAACATTGTCAGACCTAGAATTGAATAGTTATGACATGATATAATATAAGGATGAACTATTTAGATAAAAACACAAAAATATGGAGGAATTGAAAAAATCTATTATAGATAATAAAAATAATATATTAAGTTTGAACAACAAAACTAAGAAAGTGATGAATCGATAAAAGATATGGTTAATGTTATTGAGGATTCATCCATTGAGATTGAAAATTTTAATTTTAAAGTGAAACATTTAAAGATAAAAATTGTTGATTTAAAATTAAAATAAATAGATTTAATACAAAAGTTATAAAAATGGAACTAATGGAAAAGATAACCAAGAGGAATGAAATGTAGTATGCACAATGTAGTAAATTAGGCCATGAATGGAAGGCCAACAAAGTATGACATTATGGGTATAATTATTCACACACTAATGAGGGATCATAAGATATATTAATGTTGGTTTGATTTTAATTATTTTTAAAGGACATAGTATGATTACTAAAATGATTCATTCAGAGACTTTGGTTCTATTTAATCTCAAATGAAAAACATTTGTAATTATAAATCTTGTTTTTATGTAAATATGTATATGTATATAAGTTTTATAAAGTTATTCATAATGAAAATGTTGATTTACTAACTTTACTTTATGTTTTGGTTACAATATCAATTAAAACCCTTTTATTTAGTCAATCAAATAAAAAAATCATGTTCAATTAATATAAGGATTTAGTAATGAATTTAATTCATGTTTTAAACTATTTTTTTTGTTTAGTTTATGCATGAAATCACCATCTTAGTGATATGAAAATCATATGGATGTGTAATGATAAGATAACACAACCTATTAGTAATCATTTCCACATGATGTCCCCAGATTAACATTATTTCAATTGAGATGTTGTAATCCAATATATTTAAGTTAGAGCAATACTTTATTTTTAATATACAAATAAGACATTTATTTTCAATTATGACATGTTATTTTTATATGGTCCTAACAAAATTGAGGTTAGTATTTTAACCTAACATGCACTTTCCTATATATGTCACCATTGACCTAATGGAATTTTCTTAATGATATGATAATAACTTAAATGTGAAATGATAAAACAACACACATATTTAGTAATACTTTCCACATGTTTTCCATAAAAAAAGAAAGTTTCCATTTAGAGATGTACCCTAATATTTTCAATCATGGCATAATACTTTATATTTCATCTAAAAATAGGAGGATAGTTATTTTTAATTATAGTAAAATTTTACTTGATGGTCTTAATATACTTTAGGGTAGCCTTGTAACCTAGTGGTTACTTTTTTGAATATGTACTCTCTAGTTTAATGGAACTTTCTTAATGATGTGATAATCACATGGATATGTAATGATAAAAAATCACACTCAAATAGTAATAATTTACATATGATATACATATATATAAAAAATACATCAATATGATGTATATCAATATTTTCATGCATGGAATAATATTCTATGATTTATCTAAAAATAAAATGCTAGTTTTTTGAATTATAATAAGCTCTTATTTTATGGTCTTGATAGACTTTTGGGTAGTCATGAAACCTAACATGTAATTTTGTTTAATTATTCACTCACTAATATAATTATATTATATTAATGATATGATAATAACATGGATGTTTATGGGTTAAGTTCAAAACTACTAGTCTCTAGATAACTCAGTCCCTACCTAGAAATAACTTCACTTTCCAAACATGACTGAGGATCAAAACATGTTCCTAAATCTTTTGAATTCTAAACTTTATGAAATATACATTAGTTAATTTAATAAATAATATGAGATCATTTTAAATCTCAAAACCTCAGAGGAATACACAGTTAAATATGGATTCATTATTGATCAAGACCTTCTAGAACATGACACTTATTGGTTCAAATTTTGGGATAAAATATTGATCCCTAAAGTTGGAATTTTTTCATGGCTTGTTTTTCAAAATAAAGGTCTAACCATTGATAATCTTAAGAAAAAGGATTTCCCATTTCCAAATAGGTGTATTTTGTGTTTGAAGGTAGAAGAAATTATCAATCACATCTCCCTAGAGTGCACTTATGCTGCTTTTTATCTAGCATTCGATCCTTTACTGACTCAAAATTGATTGGGTCCTTCTTGGATCCATTTAGGATATTTTTATAAAATATAACCCACCTTGGAATCAAAATTCCTTGAAGTTAATCTAGAAATTTACTCTTCCTAATTTTCTTTATGGCATCTATAAATAAATAAGCCACAAAATTTTTAGGGATAAATTTTTGGATTGGTGGATCACTAAAGGAAAAATGATTGAGGATATTAAGGAAAAATGGGCCCTAATGAGTCCTATAAATGTTGAGGCATATAATGTTGAGGGATTTATATTTCTCTTATCATGGGACCTCAAGATCCATGAGGATCTTGGATCACTTATCAATCCCACTAAGGAATCTACCAAGTGGAATCCTCCTTTTGATGGCTAGTTTAAACTCAACTTTGACAGAGCCTTGAAAGGTAATCCAAGGCCCACAAGAGTTAGGCAAATGATCAGAGACAAAAATGGAAATTTGGTGGTTTCCTATGTTGATAAAATGGGTTGTAAACTAATCTTGTGGTAGAAGCTAGGGCATCCCTTTGGGGAATCAAAGCTATAGTAGACAAAGTTATTCTTAGGTTAGTTATCGAAGGTAATTCCTTAAATATCATTAAACATCTTAGAGGGAATTACTAGACATCTTAGACCATTAAAAATGGGATCAAGGATGTGAGGACCCTTTTGGCCTCTTTTTAGGATTTTTACCTTGGCCACATTTACATATAAGTTAAAATTTGTGTGGATATCCTTATGAACCTAGGGGGCTCCTATGATTTTATGATTTTGGATCCTAAGAGAACCCATCCAACTCTTCATTATTATTAATCTCTCTTTTAGATAACATGAGGGTATACTAGGTCCCCTTTGGTTTACTAGGCACTGCTCTTGTCCTTCTTATGATCTTTAGGGATTAGGGCCCTCCTATGTTTGTTTATAGCTCTTAGCACATATTCCTTCTTTTCTAAGTATGATTTTACTATTATTTCTCATTTGATGAGCTTTGTAGGGTTTGGGTCCCATTGGGGACCCTACTAGTTTTTATTTCTCTTCATTTAGTCTTATCTTTGGTTTTCAATCCTATTAAAATTAATTTGTGGAAACCTAGCCTCCCTCTTCATGAGCCTAAACTAGTTCCTGTGCCACTCTAAAAGTCGTTTTTGGTTTTGAGTCCTTCCAAAACCCTAGTTGGCTCCTTCTTGTTCTTTTCTTAGGTTGTCAATTTTGTTTCCTAGTTTTTTGTTCCTTTGTTGCCATATTGTGTTTGTTAGGAGGGAAACTGAGGTATCTTATTTTTTTTGGGACTAGATTTCACACCAGTCAAAGGTGGGTTTATATTAATTCAAATATGGATATGTAATAATAATACAATACACCCACTTAGTAATAATTTATACATGTTACCCCTAGATTAACATTGTTTCCATTAAGATGATTCACATCAAAATTTATAAACATTTAATAATAATATATTTTTGATATATGAATATTATGATAATTATTTATAATATACTCTTGTTGATTATCTATGGTTATTATGGTACTTTAAAGGGTTTAAATTTTGTGTATATTTTTTTTTAAATTTTTTAGCCATCATTATTTTTAAATTTCAATTTTGCACAAAATTGTAGATTATTAAAGTTGATCAAAAAAAACTTTGATGTGAATAAGTGAAAATCCTTAAATACATATGCATGGAAATGATGATAAAAAATTAAATATCTTAATAATGTAAAAAAAAAAAGTAACTCCATTTATTGCATTAGACAATTCAAAATAAAGAAATGTATCACTTTGTATACTTTTTCACATTTCTAAATCAGGGCACTAATCCTCATAATTAGTCCATAAATATTATATGTTGGGTCTCATTTATGAAAATCCCAAGATAAGTACACAATAACATGGGGTTTCAAAATGCTATGAAATATAAAAATATAAATTTTGCTCCCACGTGCCAATTTTTTTAGGAAGTTGAGTCTAGTCATCTAAACTTGAAACTCCATGAAATATATTAGGTAATTTCATCCACATATATAAAAATTATTTCATTAAATTTTTATAACCTTCTAAAGTGAAATACAATGCTTTTATACACTTAAAAATACTAGGTGGTAGATAATACATAGAAATAATTTCATAGATAACAATTAAACTCACATGAAAAGTTTATTTCTAAAAATGTCTCAATATGAATAATGTTGAAAAGAATAAGGTGATTAAAATTTTTATTTTCTAAAATATGAATACTAGTATAATGTAATGATGTGTTTGTAATATTATAAATTAATGATAATTCATTATGTACTTTATATTATGAGAGGAAAATAATATATGAGTGATGAAATTATCACCATATTTCATGTCCAAAATTTGGAATTTTCATGTGATTTTCATCAATCATAATGATAAATTGGAAAAATAAATACCCATTTCAACTCATTGGACCCAACCTTATTATAGAGTTAAAAATGTAAGAATATCAAAATAACCTAGGCAAAGAAAGAATGCACATAAAATTAAAAAAATCATTGAGATGAATATTACATTAAAATCACCCATGTGAACCCAAACAAACCACATCACTGAGGCTAAGGCTTCCCTCTAGGGTATACATTTGGCATCAAGCATCAACCATAATAGGATCAATGTTGAGGGAGATTCACTAAAAATCCTAAATGCCTTGTAAGGAAAGACTACTCCCTTACACACCATTAAGGACATCATTGAACATGCAAAGCATCTCCTAAAGGGATTATCTCATGTTCAACTCTTACACACCTATAGAGGAGGAAATGGGGTGTCTAATCTCCTCATAGGCATTAGAGTGGATCTCCACTTTTTAACTAACTATCATGATGCAAGAAAAATCCTTCCTAATGTACTTAGTGACATACATGTTAAAGGTACTAATTCAAGTTAAAAAATAACTTTTTTTCACGTGTATGACCTCATCTCAAAGGGGCAAATCTTAATTAGGAAGATCTGCAATTATTCTAAAGAGAGGGGACTTAAATTTTTTTATGAGCCTTTGATAGATTTCCAAACCATTTGTGCTCTTTTAAAATTTGTCCCATCCAAAAACTTCATTCCACCCATATTGGATCTATACCCATAGTTTCCATGGGGGGTGATAGGATAGATTATAACCTACTTCCTATAAGGAGGTCTGTGAATAAAAGAAAGTATGGAAGAAGCTGAAATAGGGGGGACTCATGAAATTCATGGAATGGGTTAAAAAATATAATACTAAGATTTCCCATGACTTCATGGTGGCTTGGAATAAGTGGAAAGTGACCATCCATGGCATCACTATCAATGTTTCATATAAGTTCATTAGTGAAGCAACTAGAATGTCATGTGTAGGTATAAAGGCATTTAAAGATTAGTAAAAAAAAATAAGAGTCATTATAGTGATATTTTAGGACAAACAACTTTATGTAAATAGATAAAAAAGGATTTCCATAAGATGATATTCCATGATACTAGCCTAAAATGTTCTTGCAAATCATGTAGTACATGATGCTTGAACGTAAATATACACTTACATTTTCCCACCAATTTTTGCTACTTAATCATTTTTATTGGGTATAAAATTAGTCAACACTTTCTACTAAAGTCCCTTGATAATACCATCCTACTACACCAAGTGAATGACAAAAATCCCATCCTTCACCAAGGATTGATTCTACTAGTTAAGCATGGCCAAGCTTTTTATGGCTAGGAGGTTCCCCCTAAGGATTCTTCCTCCCAGGGGGATTCCCTGATGGAGGATCCCACTAAGGGATCCCATTATCTCTCTGATCACACCTCCAAGATGTTTTATTAAAGTCTCCCCTAATGATCTCCCCTTTGAACTATTTATCCCCAAACTAAAACCTATTTCTCTAGAACTGGGTACCCCTATGAAGATTGCTTGGAAAGGGAAATCCATTGTGATAGATGAGCTAGAAAAGATCAAATCGTGGATAGATAATTTTAAATCAAAGGTCTATCAAGTTAGGTTGGGTCTATCCAAACTAATTTAGGACTAAAATCCACTACATAAATAGCCCAAATTGATAGTTCAATATTTTGTTCTTTTTACTTAGCCCACTCATTCCCTTGCCTTTCAATCACCAAAGGTTTTAAAATCCCCTACTTAGGGTTCCCCTAAGGGGGTCCCCCCTAAGTAGTCCCCCTTATAGGCTAAATGAAAAAATCACCCTAGAATGATCTTCCATGGAAAAGTAGTTGAAGGCCTCAACAACTGCACTCAAGAAAAACTATCGAAGGAAAAATAGATCATTCTAACAAAGGACACTATGGATGCTAAAGACCCTTAGAAGGGACTCTCCTAAATTTGTTATGGTTTATTATTTTTTGCTTTTGTTATAGTAATTTAAATTTTTATTCTTTGGTTTTTTGGCCCTATTATTGGCCTGTTAAAACTCTTATACTATACCCTAGTGGCTCCAAGTCCTTATAAAACCTATCTTTTACCTCATCAAATAAAAATTATTACATTAAAATCAATCATTAGTAATAAATTAAGAATTAAACAATTATATATAGGAATTAAATACAATATCATATTTTCAATGATTTCAGCTAGTATTAGTGACCATTGTTTCATGTTAACAACCTTTCAAGATGAAAAATAATATCCTTGTGAAATTTTGACATCTACATATAACATCCTTGGTGTCTCTACCAAATTATTACCTAATAAAATGTTTGTTCAATGGAAACATATGATAAGAAATAGAAACTTTTACATGATATGTGTTGGGTGAATATTTTGTCAACCAGCTAACTATGACCAAAATAGTTCCTATCACCATAGCATAGGGAGATGGGTCATCCTAGTGTGCAGCTTTACTACATCAACTGGAGACAAATCTCTCCTCTCATCAAGGGGAGGTTCCCTATTAAATAAGTGGAGCTATATACAATATAAATAAGCAAAAAATAACACATAGGGTGTAGAACAACCATCCATCTCTCTTCTTTTAGAGATGATGCACATAGACAAAGGAGAAAATCCTAGCTATAAATGTTGAAGGCACTTCTCTTCTTTCAGAAGTGTCCTTACAGGAAATAATAGGAGTTTCTTTCAGATAGTGAAATAACTAGTGATCAAAAGGGTGTAGTAATAGTAGGATGAAATAGAGTGCAAAGTCTCTACCTCAACTGCTCAAAGAGTATATAACAAAGGATAATGGGGGCACAAAGTCACCCCAAAATCCTCAACACAAAAAGAAAAGTAAAACGTAGATTGAAATCAATTATGAAAGCACAAAGTCTTCCCACAGTTGGTTTCAGGACACTTCCCTATTACCTTCACTAATTTTTCATACCAAATTAAATGAATAAGGACACCTTTAGATGACACAAGTCAGAATACCACAAAGTCTTTGAAAAACCTACTTTCTCATTCAGATAATAATGGAAATGAAATTACAACCTGAGCTCAAAGTCTCAGTCTTCTTCTTTCAAAATGGGTAGAGTTTCACTCTTGTAAAAATGAAAATTCTCCTTTACAAATGAGAGAATAAACAAACTTATAGCCACTACACAAGGATTGGTGCCCTTTTCCATGGGATAGCCCATGCTACAGTCAATGTCTTAAATGCATTCTCCAATTCTTATTTGGAGAGGCCATGCTGAGAATAGTGCGCTGCCATAACTATGGCGTGTCCCTTCATCTGATATGTCTCCTCCTTAATATGGACTATCTAGTCCTTTGCATATTTGTCTTTACTTCAGGGAAGAAAACAAGCCACATCCTTGGTTTGGTGCACTCAGAAGTCTACTCGATCCATTATTCCACCTAATGGAAATAACTCTTTCACAGACATTTCTAGTCCTTTGCATCGATCTTCTCTCTTTGAGTCTTTGGGCTCTCTTTTCAGCCTATCACTTGGTTCTTCCTTTAAGTTTCGTGACCTATTTGAATTTCCATAGATTTTCCCTTACTTTAAATTTGACGTCTAAGGCACTGTCAATGGTCACCAACTACTTGAACCATGTTGAACCTTGAACCTATTAAACCACTGAAAGTTCATCAGTTCATTAGTTCATTCTATCTCTTTGTTTTATTGCTTGGTTCAATCGCTTCTTCTCTCCTTGGTTGAACCATTCATTGAACCACTTGTGTGCCACTTTTCCTTTGATTGAGGCCACCTTTGAGCTTTTGAACCAATGCTACCTACCCTTCGCAAGGGCACTTGCCTTTTTTGCTTTGGGGCAGCCCCTTGAACCTTTCAATTGAACCAACTTTGGTTCAACAGTTCAATGGTTCATTCTTCATTATTTGGTTAAGTCCTTTGTTCTTTTGCACTAAGCGTGTTGAACCAACTTGGTCATTGAACCCATTAAACCTTTGAACCAAAGTGGTTCAAAGTTCCATGGTTTAAGCCTAAGTCCTTTATCATTTGCCGATTGAAATCCTTTGATTGAACCAAGGTGTTGAACCAATCCCAGAAATGACTAAGTGTTAGAAGCTTGTTCTTTTGACTGAACTTACCTATAGAAGCTTTTTTAACCTGTCAAACCTGTGAATCCCCTTTACAAAAAAATATTAAAAATAAGGAATTTGAAAGCTCAAAACAAATTTGAGAAGATAAGAGAGAAATTTTGGTTTGTAGGTTATCCCAAAAATGAGTGGCATTTTTTGAGGACAATAGCTGGCTCCAGTTGGGGAAGTACCTTCAGTTGGAAACTTGAAACACAACTGAGAGGAGTAGAAACCAGAATCTCTAGTGCCTTGAAGTGTGCCATTGGGCTATGGAGTCATGCTACCCAAGAAGAAAGGTTCAAAAATGAAAATGAAATGAACAAAACAAAGCAAAAGACTATACAAATATACATATGTATAGGGGGACTCATCTGATACTTCAAGATTTGAAGTGCTTCAGATGTTGCCCATTGTGAGGCAGAGAGAAGAGAGTGCCATCTTGATATTCAACAAGAAACTATTTTTGTCATTGAGTTGATGAATAGTAAAAGGGCCCCTTCATAGGGAATCAAAATTTTTGTGTATCCCCTTTGGTTCTCTTCTCTTGTCCCATAGCAGGACTTGATCTCCAATCTGGAAATCACAATGCTTTGCTTTCTAGTCAAAGAGCTTCTTCACTAAACTTTGATGGGTAGCAATCCTATCCACCATTGCAGTTCTCTACTCATTTAGCTCAGCAAGGTACATGATCCTCTTCTCAAGTGAGCTCTCATATGTTTGATCTTCAATCACCTTGGCCAATTTCAATGCTGGAAATTCCAAGGTGATTGGTATCTCATCATTGACACCATACAGAAGTTGGAAGGGAGACATACCAATTTCTCTCTTTAGTGTAATTTTGTCTACCCATAGAGCATCAACCAATGCCTTATGCCAAGTTCTTTGTTTTTCATCCACCAACTTCTTGATGATAGTCACCAAATTTTTATTGCTTGACACGGCCTATCCATTCCCTTGTGGAAAGTAATCAGAGGAGTGCAAGAGTGTAATTCCATAGTAGAAGTAGAATTGAGTAATCTCCTAAGAAGTGAAATAGGTTGCATTGTCAGTGACAATTTTGATAGGGACCCCAAACCTAGACATGATGTTCTCTTTAAGGAAATTACATACTACTTCAAAAGTAGCATGTTTGGTTGGAACCGCTTCCACCCATTTAGTTAAGTAGTCTATTGCTGTAAGGACATAATCATGTCCAACACTTGATGGTGGGTTTACAACAGTAATAAAGTCAATTCCCCATTGCTAGAAAGGCTCCTCAATGACCAATGGTTTGAGAGGTAGAGTAGCTAGCTTGGGCCTTCCAACGAATTGCTTGCACAGTTCACATCCCCTAACCCACTTGTATGCATCTTGAAAGAGAGTCAGCCAATAGTACTTGGCTCGTAGGATCTTATGGGTAGTCACAGGGTAGAAAAATGTCCTCCATAGGCTGAATTGTGGAAGGAATTTAGAAGGAAGCTTTGCTGCTCCTTGTCCACGTAGTGAAAGAATGTTCCTTCAAGGCTTCTCTTGTACAGGCCATTGTCCCAAAGGACAAAATTAGCAGCTTTCATCTTGATGGTTCTCCTTTCTTTATAAGATAGGTTTGCAGGACATTCACCATAAGTGAGGAAATGAGCAATACTTGAGTACTACTCCTTCATGGTTGAGACAAAGAGGAATGTTGGTGTGTCATCCTCATCCACTTCTAGTTCTTCATGCTCTGTTCCTCTTGGCTTGTTATCAACAATTAGTTGGCATAGCCCTTTTCCCTATATCAACTTTGTTAGCTTGATGATCAGATTGAACTCCTAGATCTTTTCAACCTAATTTCATCTTTTCATCCCAAACTCCTATTGAGTTAGTAAAGATTTCACTGTGGTGTCAGGGACCAAGGCAGTAACTCGAAAATTGAGGATGTAGAAATGAAAATGTTTCACGGCCTTCACCACTGCATAAGCGTGCTTCTCCATATTTGAGTACTTCAGCTTATGAGCTTTGAGAGGGTAGCTCATGAAGGAAATGGGAGATTCCATGCCTTTTTTATTCTATTAAACCAAAATTGTTGAAAGCATATGTTCTGAAGCATAGTTGTAAATGGTGAATTCTTTGCTATAGTCTAGACAAGCCAGAATTGGGGCATGGGCAATGGCAGTCTTGATATCTTCAAAAACTAACTTGCCTTCTTCAATCTAGTTAAAGGTGGCCTTTCCTTCCATCATGTTTATAATGTGCCTGATCTTCTCAACAAATTTGGGGATGAATCTCTGTAAGAAATTCACCTTTCCGAAGAAAGAGTGAATAGCAGTCTTGCTTATGGGCAAGGAAAGTTCTTGGATAGACTTGACTCTATCTGAGTCAATATTTATGCCTCCTTTGGACACAATGTGTCCAAGAAGTTTCCCCTCTATTACTCTAAAAACTAATTTCTTTGGATTTAAGGAGATGCCATTCTGGTGGCAGCATTCTAACACTTATTGTAAATGGCTCACATGATCTGGGTGATACTTAGAGAAGACAGTCAAGTCATCAAGATAAACTATGATGAAATTACCAATCTCATCCTTAAAGGCAAGGTCCATTGCTCTTTAGAAGGTGGTGCTAGCATTTATCAAGCCAAAAAGCATCCTTTTATATGCAAATGTGCCCTAAGGTGTGGTGAAAGCAGTCTTATGCTGGTTTGCTAAACCAAATTTAACTTGATTATATTCTAAGAAGCCATCTAGCATTGATAACATCTCTGACCCTGTCACTATCTACAACACTTGATCTATGATTGGCAAAGGATAATTATCCTTCAAGGATGCCTGATTCAAATTTCTAAAATCCACACAAAGGCAAATTTCACCATTTTTCTTTCTTAAAGGCACTATATTGGCAATCCATGTGGAATGATGGATTGGGAAGATTATCCTAGCATTTAGCATTTTTTATATCTTAGATAAAATAGTACCTGATATTTTTAGATTATAATGCCTGGTCTTTTGCCTGTAAGGTGTTGAATCAACCTTGAGAGGGATGTTGTGTCAGATTTCATCAGGTTGAAGTGATTTTAGGTCAGCGTATGAATATGCTAGGACATCCATGTATTCATTGAGCAAAGGGTTGAACTTAGAACACTCTACAGGAGTACAACATTTCCCAATGTTCACCATCTTGGGGTCTTCCTTGGTTCCTATATTTACTTGATCAAACTCTTGAGATGAGCTTGAATCCATTGGTTGATGTTTGATGAATATATCATGGTTATCAAACATCTTTTCAAGGGAAACTAGGCCTTTAGGGATCTTATTCCCTCTCAATTGCAAGAACTCCTCACCTATGTTTGCATTTGATTTAGGAGCTATTTCATACTTCTGAGGTTTGTTGCCTTCAAAATGTAGCTATTTAAAGCTATCTTTTTGCTCCAAGAAGGCAATGATTTGGCTATCATTTTTAAATACCTGCCAATGACTGGTGTTGTTAGGTACACTTGGCCAAAAGACCATCCCAATCATGTAATTGTTTCCTTTGAAATTTGGGTGGGGGACCAAGAGAGTAGCTGAAACAACCAATGCATCTGCCTGGTCATTAAATTCTCTGGGAACTACAAAGATGCTGAAAGCATCAAAGTCTTCAAGCTAGTCCTAGACTAGATTGTGATAATGATACAATCTTTCATTCTTGGTTTGATATAGGTTCCTCACCTGATAAACCACTAGTTCAACATCTCCTTTTGCATGAAGGAGCTTGATGCCTTTGTCTCGAATAGCTCTCAATCCAAGCAGCAGAGACTCATATTCAACTGTGTTATTCATGTTACTGAATTGCAATTTATAAGGTGAGGGAAAAATATCTCCTTGAGGAGATATTAACACCACCTTGGCTCCTAAACTAGTGGAAGAGTAGCTACCATCAAATTCAAGAATCCATACCTCATTTGATCCTAATTTCCTTTCAGATTCTTCTTCATTTAGGGGTGGATAAACTTCCACACTTGCCTTGTGCTCAGCTAATTCCTTTGTTGTTCCAACTGACTACATTTCCAGGTTGTCATTTACAAGAGCTTCATTAGATGTCTCATGAACTCCATCCATGTACAAAAATTAGTTACCCATGCCTGAAGAATCAAATAGAATTTGAGCTTTAGGTGCTAAGGTCTGGGTAACCACATATTTCACTTCCTTCTCAAGGAGCAACCTCTTCATAACACCCTAGACTAGAATCCTCACCTCTGATAAACCCATGCTCAATTCATCACCAACATCCCTACAAAAATTCCACCTGAGAAGTATGCCATATGATGCTGGGACATCTGCTACCAAGACAGTCATCTTGATTCTTTTGTCAGGAAATGCAACAAATGCAAATTGGGCATCTTTAATTTGTCCCAGTAAAGGCACTTACTTTTTCTCCATGGAGAAGCATCTACCAAAAGTTTTGGTCAATGTGAGATTACGGGATTCAACCACTTTAGTAGGCATGACATTGTCTAAAGCTCTAAAATCAATGATGCAATTATTCAGCTGATGCCCATTTATTACCAATGAGACATAAAAAGGTCTAGTCTTACCAGGAGTAGTAGGGGGAGTAGTGACAAGGTTGTTCCTAGTGGGTGCATTCCTGGTAGCATCATGTGTCATTTTGGGAATTGCTCACTTAATAGGGATGTTCTAGTTTTTAACACATTGAAATAGTCTGTCTAATTGCTCGAGATGGGACTATAGAAACTCAAATTCAGACATTTGAATTTTGGTTCTCTTTATATGGTCAATGATATCAAATGTTTGGAATGAGCTAAGAATAGAGGATGGGAGTTCATCCTTCTAATTTTTGAAAGGGGGAGGACCGGACTATGAAATTGAAGTAGAAGGCATAGGGGAATTTGGGGTATTTACTTTTTTTGAAATCACTAGGTCTTTTGGCTGGAAAGGAAGAGTGGATCCCTGCTTAGCAATTGAAACTGCTAGTTGAGGTCACTCCTCTACTTTCTCCTTATCAGCTTGTTGAGTTGATTGATTCTTAGACTAGGTGAATACATCATATGACCCTTCAGCTACATTGCCTTCACTCCTGGGTTCATTTTGATAGTTTAGGAAACCAATATGGGAGTCACCAACTAATTCTTATTCTTCTTCAATGAAGAGATTAGCATCATCTTCAGGATTTAACTTGGGCTAGAATGAGAAATTTGCTTCAGCTTTAAGATATCTGACTGCTAAGTTGTTTGGAGGCACTTTAAGGGTGAGGTTCCTCTATGGAGGAGGAAGGTGATTTTGCTGTCCCTAATTCCTGATAGCATTACCTAGGTATGCCTAATTCTAAAATGTCCTCCTAGGCATATCTCTATATATAGGAGCAGGTGACATTCCTTGCGACATTTGCTTTTTGAGAGATATCATTTCATTTGCTAGCTTTTATACCATTGGGTTAGTGGTGATTGTAGGTGAATACTTAGAAGATGAAGAGGATTTACCTTTATTAGGGTCTCTCCTTATCTTTCCTACCAAGATAAGGTCATCTTTTACCTCAATAGCCAAGTCCTAAGCAGCAATAAGGTCTATGTGTCTAGCATGTATTAGAAAGAAACCTACTTTAGGCAATTATGAATTGATGAAGAAGCATTTTAGGTTCTTAGGTGTTAGTTGGGCAACCATGGGAATTCTGTGCCTCAGCTTGTCAAACCTAGCAATAAAATCCCTCATAGGCTCATGAGGCTCTTTCTTCATCTAAGTGAACTGGGCTAGCAAGGCATGTGCATCTTCTGCAGGCTTGAACCTAGCTTCAAATTTGTCTTTTAGAGTGTCCCAATCAGTCACTAATCTAGCCTATAGGTGGTAGAGCTAGTCTACAATAGTGTCTTCTAATATCTCCATGAATAGCTTAATTGCTATGTCTTTGAATTCCACCCCTATGATGCCACATGCTATGCTGAAAGCTATAATGTGTTCATTAGGATGAACCTTCCCATCACCAAAGAATTTGGGGAAATTTTACCTTAAATTGCATGGAAGCTCATGCAAAGGTGGAGTTAAATTCAGGGGACCAAAAGAATTACCTCAGGGGCCTTGAGCCATGATTTGATTATGCAAAAGTGGGATCATTAATCTAGGTGGAGCTTGGATAGGTAAAGCTTGGCTAGTAGTAGAATTACAAGCTCTGCTTTGTGTTGGTGGCCTGGTAGGGCTAGGAGGAAGACTTCTAGTTCATTTAAGGTGAGGTTGTGGAGGAAATAACTCAAAATTACTCTGTAGCACCAACTCAAAAGTAGGGTCAACAACACCTTGGGATTTTTGGCCTTTGGTATAACATGGAGTTGCTAGATTGTAGAACAAAAAAATAAAATGGAAAAGAGTAGGATCTACTTCAGTTTGAAGTTTGAGACTTCAAACTGCATGCTCTTCCCTAGCAGAGTTGCCAAAAACTGTTGGGTGAATATTTTGTCAACCAGCTAACTAGTGACCAAAATAGTTTCTATCACCATAGCATAAGGAGATGGGTCATCTTGGTGTGTAGCTTTACTAAATCAATGAGAGACAAATCTCTCCTCTCATCAAGGGGAGGTTCCCTATTAAATATGTGGAGCTATATACAATATAAATAAGCAGAAAATAACACATGGGGTAGAACAACCATCCATCTCTCTTCTTTTAAAGATGATGCACATAGACAAAGGATAAAATCTTAGCTATAAACACTAAAGGCACTTCTCTTCTTTTAGAAGTGTCCTTACAAGAAACAACTAGAGTTTCTTTTAGATAGTGAAATAACTAGTGATTAAAAGGGTGTAGTAATAACAAGATGAAATAGAGCGCAAAGTCTCCACCTCAACTGCTCAAAGAGTATATCACAAAGGATAATAGGGGCACAAAGTAACCCCAAAATCCTTAACACAAAAATAAAAGGAAAACACAGATTGAAATATATTATGAAATCACAAAGTCTTCTCACAGTTGGTTTCAAGACACTTCCCTATTACCTTCACTAATCTTGCATACCAAATTAAATGAATAAGGACACCTTCAGATGACGCAAGTTAGAACAGCACAAAGTCTATGAAAAACCTACTTTCTCATTCAGATAACAATGGAAATGAATTACAACTGTAGCTGAAAGTCTCAGTCTTCTTCTTTCAAAATGGGCAAAGTTTTGCTCTTGTAAAAATGAAAAATCTCCTTTACAAATGAGAGAATAAACAAACTTATAACCACTATGCAAGGATTGGTTCCCTTTTCCATGGGATGGCCCATGCTACAATCAACATCTTAAATGCATTCTCTAGTTCTTATCTAGAGAGGCCATGATGAGAACAGTGTGCTGCCATAACTATGGCGCGTCCCTTCATCTGATATGTCTCCTCCTTAATATGGACTGTCTGGTCCTTTGCATATTTGTCTTTACTTCATGGAAGAAAATATGCCACATCCTTGGTTTGGTGCGCTCATAAGTCTACTCGATCTACTATTCCACTTACTAGAAATAACTTTCACAGACATTTCTGGTCCTTTGCATCGATCTTCCCTCTTTGAGTCTTCAGGCTCTCTTTTTAGCTAGTCACTTGGTTATTCCTTTAAGTTTCGTGACCTATTTGAATTTCCATAGATTTTCCCTTACTTTAAATTTGACATTTGAGGGGCCATCAATGGTCGCTAGCTACTTGAACCATGTTGAACCTTAAACCCGTTGAACCACTAAAATTTCATCGATTCATTGGTTCATTTTGTCTCTTTGTTTTATCGCTCCTTGGTTTAATCACTTCTTCACTCCTTGGTTGAACCATCTATTGAACCACTTGTGTGCCACTTTTCCTTCGACTGAGGCCACCGTTGAGATTTTGAACCAATGCTGCCTGCCCTCCACAAGGGCACTTGCATTTTTCACTTTAGGTCAGCTCCTTGAGCCTTTCGATTGAACCAACTTTGGTTTAATGGTTCAACGGTTCATTCTTCATTATTTGGCTAAGTCCTTTATTATTTTGCACCAAGTGCGTTGAACCAACTTGGTCATTGAACCCATTAAACCTTTGAACCAAAGTGGTTCAAAGTTAAATGGTTCAAGCCTAAGTCCTTTATCATTTGCCGATTGAAATCCTTTGATCTAAAAAGTGGGTAATGATTATTTTTTTTAAAAAGTGGAAGATTTATTATTTAAATATGCAATTGAATATTTAATTCTTGAGTTAGAATATGGTAAAAAAACATTTTTAAGTATAAATTTATTACAATAAAGGTGATATTAAATGTATAATATAATAGTTTAAAATAAAATTTAATTTTAAATCTTTGAATAAGAGAATTTTTGGTTGTTAATTTCTTATGATGAATTAAATTTTGATCTCGTTCATTTTAATTATTTATTTAATGAAGGAAAATGATAATTAAATTAAATGGTTATAATAAAATGAATAGATTTAATCCTTAGAACTTGGTGATACGTGTAAATGTATCACATGATCCTAATAGTGTTGAAAACACTTCTGATTTCAAGATTCAAACAATATTTTGCATGAGTTGATGGTTATGATCTTCCTAAGATCTGTGGTGGAGTAGTGGCCAAGATATTTGACTATTTCACAAAATGACAATGCAAACGGTTATTGGGAGAAACCATGGTCCTAAAGTTTTGTGAAGAATCTAAATTTATCTTAGATAAATTTAATGAATAATGATCAAAACCTAAAGTCTAAGACTCTAATCTAGCATGAATATTTACAATGAGAAAGTAAACTATAGTGATTTGATCAAAACATGAGAAAATAGCTAGGGTGGGTAGAAAGAGTGATGTTTCTATTCTATATCTCATACATCTTGACAAATCACTAATTTCATCAAATATATGCAATTCAAACTAGCATATGATATGAAATTACCAAATAGTACAGATCCTATCATATACTAGGTAAATGTCTAAGGATATTTGAAACATATACAAATTTGAAATCAGATTCACTTTAAATATTTACTCAAACAAGAAAATTGTATTTAAAAATCTTCAATAAAAGCATTGAGATTGAAATGAGTCTAACAACTTTCATTCAACCTAATGTAAAGGTCAAATTGACTACTCTACAATAATACAAGCACATCTAGAATTCATAAAATAAGTTCAAATCTAAACATTAGAACAAAGATTTAAGGAAGTAACCATGATAACAAACAAATAAACAAAAATGAGACAATGTTTATAGAATTCTCTTGCTTGTATTACTTGATCCAAAATTTACACAATAGTTTCACTCTCAAAACTTCCTCATTTTTACAATGACAATACCCCCATTTTATATATTGAAAGAGCATCCTATGAGATATGTCTGTTAGTCATTATCAAATAAGAATCAAACAAGTGTCAAGGATAGTTTTCCTTTTACAAATATTTTAGAACCAATGACACTTTTTAAATATGACTATAGTATAAGCCATGTGCATTGCACATTTCACATACTAAAATAGTATATTCTTTCTTAAATTATGTAAATTTTTTTAATATAAAAAAATATTCTAAGTTAACTCAATTGTCTTTGAGAATCCTATGCAACTACAACCTTTTGATTTTGTTCCAAAATCTTCATTGAATTGTCATATTGTTCATCAATCAATATGAGGTTGATAATTGGCATCATGAATATATCCTCTATTTGTGCTACCAAATCTTTGAATATTTCATATTCTCTATCTAGGGCTTACATAATTCTCCTAGCATTGCCAATATTTTCATTTACTGATAAGATCACATCCAATATAAATTTCTTGTTAGCCCCTGTGATGCCCTTGCTTTTATTATTGACCTTTTAGATGAACTAGGTATCCTATGTTATCTTCATCAGTTATCAAGCCTATTTGATTGGGAATGGTTAGATCCTTAATCAAACCTCCTAGTATTTGTGTCATCCTACCCTCTAATTATTTCAAGTCATTTGAGAGACCTTCCATGCCTTTTAACCACTTACTTAGGTACCTAATTTTATCCATCAATATTATCATATCCATATTCAATTATGATGGGTTGAATGTTTTAAGCTCAAGGATATGGTCCTTTATTATTATCTTTACCAATGCCTTTATCTTCTTGTCATAACCTTACCACTAATTGGCTTGGTTTAGAGTAATGGCATGTTTTTTATTCAATATTTCCAATTTATACCTTATTATCTTCAAAGAAATGAATTTCTCAAATATAATTATTTCAAAGTTATTGACAATGTCTACTGGAACTGATGGAATGGATTGTTCCTCTAGATTTTTCTTCTTTAGTTTTAACCCTTTGATGGTAGTTTGTAGCCTTTTTGATTGAGATTGGGATATATCTAGAACTTATTCTTCAAATATGGGGTCTTCCCCTAGTCTCTATTCCCTTTTTGGGTCAAGTGAACTAAAGGCTCAACCCTTTGATGAACCATCACCTAACCTTATTTAATACCAACTATCTCAATCACTCTTTGTAACCCTATAGTATCTAGATCATATCTAACTCATACTAAATACTAGCCCACATGTCTAATTAAAATCTCTACTTGTGATTGGAATGATGACTAAATTATATTGGCAAGCCTCCTTTCTTCTTCATCTTGTAATGCTAGGATCCAAGGCTTCAACTCCTATTGTAGAGTGATGTCAGTAGTCTTTACTATGGCCCATGGGTGATAAGGAGTAGGAATCCTTTCCAACCTTGGTTTATATATGAACCATTTAGGTATAGATATTCCATAAATTGGGTTTTCTTTACTAAATAATTTGATGTCCTTTAAAGGGGAAGTGATGACCATTTTTTCTTTCATTACTCTTGAATAATTGTAGACTCAACTTTCCTCTTGGAAGGGTCAATAATCATTAAGTCCAATGGCTTCTATTTTAAATTTTATTATTTGGATTCCTCAACCTTTTCTTCCTCTATATTTATTTCTAATTCATATGTCATAAAAAGCATTCTTAGTGCATCTTCAATAGATTATTGAGGATCCACAGCTAGAATGTGAACCTCTTGTTGAGGTAAATCTTGTGTTGTTATTATAGAAGACTCAAAGACTGAGTAACTTGAATAAAATTCACTTGGTATCATTTTTTAGGACTATATTATGTGTGTATCTATTGATGAAATCCTAAAAAGGCCAACATATATTAGATGTTATTGTCTTGGACCAACTTACCACCTATCTTCCATCTTTTGATCTCTATACAATCTAGATTCAAGCTTGATATTATGTTCTTTTAGTATTTTAGCAACCTCATAATAGGTGGATGCCTTTGTGTATATAAAGTCATATTCACTAGGTTCATGATCATTAGGCACATCTAGGATACCTTTTCTCTTCAAGCGTTCCTTTATTTTATCATGAGGATCTCACTATCTATAGTCATCTATCTGTAGATTGAAGGAAAGCCTATGTTTTGAAGTAGCTTCAATTTGGTCCCATTTGTCTAAAAATGGTTCTGATAATTTTCATGGGAAAACTATGGAAAAGTCCCTTCTTCTTAGTCTTATATATTCTATCTATTCCATTGAAAAATTGGTATGCAACTTCCTACTCTGCCAACTTATCTAGTACATGTATTGATAGTTTGAGGGGGGCACTTTGGGTTCCCTCTATCCTGATAATAGTATAGTTAGGGTACAGCCATATGTATCCTATTATCTAAAAGTATTTATTGATTAAAGGAGTTACCCTCATCATGGGGACACCATTGATATCTTGGATAAATGAAGGGTAAACACAATCATAAATGAATTAGATATGGTCTTTATATTTGTAAATATGCAATTTAGAGTAATATTGGGACATAGTTTGGGTACCATTAGGAAACCACTCTCTTTGGTTGGGGATTTTTATTGTGGCACAACAATCATATAAAAAATATGAAATCATGAATAACTTATTCCTCTTATCTATTGTAATCCCATAGATATACTTGCTTAAGGAAATGGTAATGATCTCACCTAAAGGAGGTACTACTATTTCCTCAATAATGAAATATACAATAGGTACCCAATAAGTTCTACATGTGCCATATGTGCAAATCCATATAACTTGTTCAACATGGTCAAGACCCTTCTAACTCTTGGTTTTAATTGACTCACTCAAAGTTTCTTTACAGGATCAACAATGACCATATTAATAAATTTTAGCCATTTTACCAGGATGTCCATTATGGTATGTTTCTAGGCGCATGTGTTAATGGAGGAGAGATCTATTTGGGGCCTAGGTAATTTTTAATAAGACTAAAAGGAAATATGGGATATGTATGAAATTTTCCTCAAACTAGGTTCACGAATAAGCATACCCTTATCAATTTTAGGATTTTAGAAAATAGGACTTAGGACATCAATACAGTGCAATACCTTTGGTTTGGTGATAGTATAATAGAGTATTATGATCTAGATTTCTATTATGTCATCATAAAATATATTAAATTGGAGTATATTCTCCTCTTCTTTGGTTAAAATTCCTTGGTTCTCAATAGTCCAAAACAAACTTGAGCAATTATTGTCTCCAGTATTTAATAAAAGAACCATGAACTCTATATCCTTAAATACTTAGCCATCTATGTCGGATGATAAATATATTTCAACCAATTTATTTTAAATATGTCCATAGGTTTCCATTATTATTACTTTGATCAAATTAGTCCACTCATGAATTACAATTCAATAATTTTGGCTATCTAGTTAGACTCTTATGGCTCAAGAACAATTTTAGGGCTTTTTGACATCTGAGGGATTTTGGAGGGTTTAAATAAGTTTCAATGGTATAAAATGCATTTGAAGTATGTTATTTGGTGACTTACATAATATTTAGATCTCAAATTTATACCTTTTCATGCTTAGGTCCATAAATCTTTTGATTTTCATGTTTGCTTATGTGGCATCCCCTTTACCAATCTACTTATTCAATTTTAAAACATGACCATTACCACTTTAGACTTGTTTCCTCATCTTTTTCCTCTTATAAATTTTATCAAATTAAATTTTTTGATATCCTCAAGAGTATCTTGGCCTTGACTTTCAATACGGTCATCGATCTTTGATTTGGGCTTCCAAGATTATGATGCTTGGTAACATCACATGCCTTTTGTATACCTTGTTGACAGTGTTCATCTAGTTAATGATATTATACCATGTGGTGGAATTGCATGAAATCTAGGCTCTTTGACATTTTGACTCCATTTTTACAATCGATTTCCATCTGTAATATTGAATGTGCATAGTTGATATTTGATCTGCATGATCAAATGTGTACTATTGATGTTATAAACATATGATCAAATGAAATATGTTGATCTATATCTAATTCATCATAAGTGTGACACTTGGAAGAATTGAATTAAATCTTATATTTTTTGAAATTTTCACTTTATGTTTATCATTAGATATTTATCCGCTTGATTGAACATGTATCGTTGATCTTTGATCTTGACTTATTGACTCTAGTATTCAACATGGATTATCGATAATATTTTGTACATAAGAATATGCACCATCAATATTTGATCCAATGAACTTTGAATTATTGAATTTATGATATCACTCATGTGTTATTGATCTTTGATCTCATTAAGTGAGGATTTGACACTTGGTAACATCACATTCAATTTGTACCTATAAATAATAAAATTAATGAATAAAGGATTGGGATGTATAAAGACATAACATAAATATTAGATTAAAGTATTAATGAGTTAATAAACTTGATCAAAACTTAGGTTAAAGTTAAACTAAGACTAAAATGTAATAAAATTACCCATAAAAAATATGAATCTATTTAATAAGAACTTAGGCAAGATTAATTTAGACTAAGGTTTTGAATGTATATATAAATTTGGATTCAAATGGGACTATATTAATTAACCAATTAATGGTCAAATTAACATTGAATCATAAAACCATGAACATTTGTTCATTATTAATGAAGATCTATTGATCCTGAAATATAGAAACACATGATCCAAATGTTAGCAATAATAGATAAGATCAAACAAATCTTTTGTGCTTAACATGCCAATGTAATCTAAATCAACACATGATATTCAATAATGTACTTTGATCAAGTTGAATTTTTTATTTATATCCTAATTTATAAAATTTGAAAAAGGGTCTGCATTTTTCATAAATGGAAGTATGTTGATCTCAACAAGTCATGACTTATGGGGGAAACATTGGTAGAATGTTAGAATTTTGATACTCTTGGTTCAAAATAATAACTAGACTACTCATTCCACATGATCAAGTATGATTATTAAAATTAATTCATGATTGAAATACATCTTAAAAATGTAAAACTAAGGTCAAATATCAAAACTTAGTCAAGTTGTGTGTGTACTTTGATTCCTTTACTAATTTCCATTAGGATTCAGAGAACAACTTCTAGATTTCATAACCTTAATCATTAACATAGACTTTTAACATATTTATATATTCATTATGGATCATGATTCATAACAAGGATTTGGAAATACTCTACTACCAACCAAGTATCTATAGCCTTGATAGAAATAAATTTGGCTTTACTTTAGGCCTTGTTCCACTACCAACCAGGCATCCATAGCCTCGATGGAGGTTACTATAATCAACTTTGCTAAAAAAACTTTTAAATTTTCAATAAGGATTTTATTTTTGTATTTTTGCATTTTTAACTATATTTAACTTTCCAACAAAGGTTGGAAACCAAAATTAGATAGGTGTTTAGGATTTTTGTCAAATTTTTGATTTTCAAGACAATCGTTATTGGTCATAAACTTCATCCCAGGTAATAATGTTCTTTAAGTGTTAACATGAATTTGTTCTAATAATTCACTTTCCCTCAAACACATGCAATCCTAAATAGAATCAAACTTAGATCAAAATTAGTTTTAATATTTTAAGGAATAATTAGTTTAAATATTAGTCTTCATCAATTTCTCAAAATCATAATATTAAGCTTATAATTTCCAAAATCCATGGTCAACCAATGTTTAAGAGTCATATCTACATTATTATTTTGTGAAATTCTTTTGAGAAATTAGATGAATATAGAGATTAAAGACTTGTCTTGGAAAAGACTTATTTGAATCTAGAGAACAAATCAAAGAAAGCAAAAACATAACAAGCAAACAAATATTTTCAAACACTATTCACAAACAAGGGATAGGAAAGAAACTAATCTAAACCTACCTACACTAACTCTAACTAATATTATAGATTACTCCATAATACTTGAGGTGGAACAAAAGAGAAGTAATGCTTGAGTTATTTCCCATTGGTTGTTAAATTTAACTCTAATTCCTATAAGTCTTTGATCTTAAAGGTGTTTTCACCCAATGTCTCATTAATTTGGTAAGGGCCAATCCACAAAAGAGTGAATTTTCCATGTTTCCCTTTTGGTTCAGATGCTTTGTCCCATATGAAAACTAGGTCTCCCTTTCTAAATACCTTGACCTTTTACCATTTTTAAAACCATATTTTGATAGTGGTTTGATGTTTGATAAAGTTAGAAAATTCTTCTTTCCTAACATCCTCCATTTGGATGATATCAAACAACTTGGAATTGGCATATTCTTCATCACCTTCCATATACTTTTGTACAAACTTGTAAGTTATAAATTTGAGATTAATTGGAAATATTAATTCTTATCCATATAAAAAAATAAATGGTGATAATTTTAGAAATTGTTTCACTCTTTTTCTATCTTACCATAGAGCATACTTCAATAATTTATGCCATATTCTTGGTTTTTGAGTTGTATATTTCTTAATAGCTTTCATCAAATTCCTATTTGTAGACTCTAAAAATTTATTACCTTGAGGATAATGATTAGATGAAACTTAAGATCTATTTTATTATAATAGGCCCACTCAATAATATCTATAGATGTAAACATTAATACATTGTCATAGACCAATGATACTAGTGTCCCAAACCTGGTGCAAATGTTCTCTTCTAAGAACTTGATAACATCTTTAGTCATACATTATTTTGTTGTTACTTTATATATCCATCTTGTACAATAATTTATGGTAGCAATAACATAATTGTGTCCATATAAATAATTAGGGTTGATAACACCTACAAAGTCTAACATTGAGTAAATGGTTTGTCAGTTAAAACTAACCTCAAGGGTATAACTACTTTAGGTTCCTTTGTATTGAATATTTGGCATTGATGACATTCCCTAACATGATTTTTAGCATCTTTGAAAATGGTTGGCCAATAATATCCTACCCTTAGGATTTTTTAATCTATTTTTTTCCCAGAGGGGTGTCTCCTTCCAAGTTTTTCATGAAAGTTACTTAAGATTTTCATTGCTTCTTCCTTTGAAACACATCTCAAATAAACTCCATATTTATTCTTGTAAAGTATTCCATCATCGATCAATAAGTGAGTTTCTTTGAGCCTCAAATATCTTATTTTTTATTTGATCAATCCTTTAGGATAAGAACCACTGATCAAGAGATGAATGAATGCATCATATCAATTATTTGGTTGAAAATGTTGTTAGTCAACCTGGATGATGTTCAATCTAGGATTAATGTTAATAATCAATTGAAGTAATCCATGAAACATCACCAATTTAGTATCTTTTATTTCAATATCATATTCTTGGAGTATAGACATCCACTTACCTCTTCTTTCCCCTAATTCACATTGACTAAGTATGAGTTTAGTAGTAGGGTCTAGCAATATAACATGCACTTTATTCCTAAGAATATAATGTCTAAAAGTTTTAACTACCTTAACTAAAGTAAATGATTTTTTTATCAATTAAGGAATAATTTACCTCATCATTTTTTAAGTTAGTACTTGTAAATGTAATTAGATGATCACATTTATAAAATTTAGAGTTAATACAACTATTATAGTATGTTTACAAGAAAAAGAATAAAGATAAAAATATTTTGTAGAGTTAGGACTTATCAATATAGGTGTTTGTCCTATTACTTCCTTGATGTTCTTGAATTCTTTATTCATTTCTTCATTACATTCAACCTTCATATCCTTCTTTATCATGTCATTGAGTGGTTTCACAATATTTGCAAAATTAGAAATGATTTTACTTACAAAATTATTCTTCCCAAAGAAAGTCTTTAGCTCTTTTATACTATTTAGAGTTTCTATTTTAGATATAGCATTGAATCTATCTAGATCTATATAAATCACATATTTAGTTATCACATGTCTTAGAAATTTCCCTTTAGTTACAGAAAATATGCTCTTCTTAAGATTAAGCAAAATTTCATACCTTCGACAACAGTCAAATACTTATTGTAAATAAATTAAGTGATCTTCCCTATTCTTGGAAAACATAATCAAATCATACATATATATAATGATCTATTTACCTATGAGACCTTGAAAGGCATGGTCCATAGCTCTCTAAAAGGTAGATATTGCATTGATGAGTCTAAAATGCATCCTTTTCTCAGTAAAAATGTCCAATTTTATTGTGGATGTAGTCTTCATTCTATCTTCCTTGTTAACAAAAATATGATTATAACTTAAAAAACCATCTAGGAAAGACAACATGGCAAAACCACTAACAATTTGAATCACCTAGTCAAGGGATGGTAAAGGATACTTATCCTTTTCAAACTATTTGTTCAAGTTCCTAAATTCTATGCATAATCTAACCTCTCCATATTTATTTCTAACTGGTACTAGATTAGCTACCTATGTAGAATGTTAAATTAGAAAAACTATTTTTGTGTCTAATAATTTCTTGACCTCTTTATAAACCAATGGCTCTAAAATAATATTAATTAGTCTTTGCTTCTACCTAAAGAGTTTATAGGCTTATTTAAAGGGAATGGTATGTTTAATAACTCAAGGATCAAAGATATTCAAGTCTTCTTAAGACCATGCAATAACATATTTGTATAAATCTACATTTGTGCATGAAGTACCAATGTCTACTAGCTAAGGTTGACCTTGAGTTCCTAAGTTAACTACATTATAATCATTTCCATTTACCTTGGGAATGTTAGTAGTTTTAGCTAGCTTATCCTTGTTAAAAAGCCTTTTCAAGGCAATCATGCCTTTGGGAATCTTATTGTCATTTAGTTGTTTTATCTTGTCATCAATTATATCATCATCAACATAGTTATCATTAACCTCATCAATAATATGAGACTCAAACAATCTTGATTTTTTCATGAATTCAATGATGTGTTGGTCATCATTAAACACTTACAAATGATTAACATTATCAGGCATAGAGGGACATGGGACCAATTCAATGCTAAGGCTTCCCAATTCATAACTTTGATTTGGCATTAGGTCACTTGTAGTTGAAGTTAGTTCATAAAAAAGATGGGTTTTTTATGTAGGGATTGAATAAATATTGAAATCATAAAAATACTCAATCAAGTCCCATACTCTAAACTTGTATTTCTTCAGATAAGACAATTTGCATTAATATTTTTTTCTGACTTGATTGACCACTTATTCAAAATCACCATATACTAATAGCTCTTTAACCTTGTGTTTAACATAAAATTATAATCCTAAGATCAATTCTTCATACTCTACCAAACTATTAGTGCAAGGAAACTAAAGTTTGTAAGAAGCATTATATTCTTTCCCAATGGGATTAATCAAAACCATTCCTATTCTAGATCTAGATTTACATATAACACCATCAACATATAATTTACAAAGTCTAAGCATAGCAGGAGATATTTTAGAGTTGCATACTCGAGGAGTGTGAAGGGTGTAAACCCCTAAATAAAAATTAACCATATTGACCCTTTTATTGGTTGCATTATATTCAATGATCATATGTTTCATCTTTGGTTCCATTTTAGTCTAAATTTGATCAAGAACTCCCCTCCATGGTAGCCACATGTAAGAACAATTAGATGGCATGTATCCATTCAAAAATTTGGTGTAATATCTACTAAGAAACATCCCATAAGCATTTAGAATATCAACCACTTGAATACCAATAAATTATTGCACCCTTGGCTTCGAAACAAGCTACATATGGACATTCAAAAATTCACCAATCACTTTAAATATAGATTTATCTAATTGAGTCACTAATCTATTATAATTAATAGGAGTTAAACCAAGATTTTCATAAATACCTACTAGCATAATATTTGTAGAGGAACCAGAATCTAATAGATAATTACGCAAGTTTTTACCAAAAACTCTAACTGTTAGTAAAAAAGGTGGAACTTATATTTTATTCTTATACATTACTACATTTCATTTGTAATTTTTTGTGATTTACTAGGTTTTTTAGTTAAATATTCTAACAACAAGAATCTCTATTTAGTTATTTGAGTCAATTCATGTAATGTGATATTATCTTTAATCTTCTTTATATCCTTTACTATGTTGTACCCATTCCTAGTAGAAGAATTAGATAAATTAGCATTATTTATAGTGTTACTTCCCCTTGAAGGTTCTAGATTGTTATATACTTTGGGATCAAGAGGAGTATCAATGTTGTCTAGTGGAGTAGAACTTGTCATTGGTTGCATTTGTTCTCTATTACTCAATGGACAAGTCTTCTTTAGATACTATTGAAAAGCATGAATCTCTTTTGGAGTATCTTTAAGTTCATTCTCTTATTAGAATGGAAAATCAAAGGTTTCCACCATAAGAGTTATTTAAGAATATTTATATGCCTATGAATAGCTAGATGTCCCCATAGCATTATTTTTGTTAGGCATAAATTCAAATGTATCCAATTCATCTTGAAATGATTCAAAAGCATTACATAGTTATATATAGTCTAATTCACCATGTTTTTCAGTGTTATGAACCCTATAATAATCAGATAAAGACACATTAAAAATGTTTATCTTAGGTATGTTATTAGTAGAATATGACTCATTATTATTGTTATTATTTCTATTATGAAACCTATTCGTAAGTCTATTAATCTTCTGATAAGAATAGTTTCTATTGGAATTCTCCTAAGTGTTACCCACTTATTCTTGTAACTAAAAAAAATTAGTACTTAATTTTTGAGCCATTTTCAATATGGAGTCTTTTTCATTCTTAGGTTCCTCTAAATTATGGACTTGAGTACTACTACTCTCTATTGGCACCATAGTTTGTTGATCTTTTGGATGGGATCCACTTTTAAAGTTATTTACCAATCTTACGTTCTGACCAAGATGAGCATGACTCAAAGGAAACTATTTTAAAATTGGAGTTTGATTCCAAGTAGGCATGTTCTAATTAGAATTTGGGATGACATTCAATAAAATAAAATTAGGATTGATATTATTAATATCATATGTTAATTGACCTTGGGGTTACATTTGATCATTAATTGTCATAGCTTTAGCATAGGCAAAAGCTAATGTATCGATGACCCTAATAGATCTTTTCAAAAATATAGAAGTCATTATATCTAAACAATTATTATAAATCACTAAATCTAAAGCTTTAATAGGCCTATAGGGAGCTATATTTATGTTAAACATCTTTTGAAATCTAGCATTGAAAGCTCTAATGGTTTCACTTGAGTCTCTCTTCACCATAGTGAAATGTTGATATACGACACAAGGAGTGATGATCTTCCCAAACTGATAAATGAACCAATTGTTGAAAACACTCTAATTAATTATGTAATTTTTAGGAAGATTAATAAACCAATCATATACTAAATTTCTAAAGGTAAAAGGAAACAATCTACAAACAACATCTTCATGAACAACATTTAACAATCTTAAGGTAACCTTAAAAGACTTGATATGTTCTTTAGTAGTAATAATGCCTATAAAACTAAATGAAGGTAAATATTTCTCTAGATTTATTAGTAAATAATGTACCTGACTAGGCACATTGATAAAATATATTGATAAGCAAGCCATACCTTGATGAGGATTCAACACTACAATAAAAATAGGTGAAGTATGTTGAGATTTAGAAACTCTATGCTTACCTTTATCTACTCTTATGTTCCTATGAATTTCCAAGGAAAGAAGAGGTAGCCTTGTCTCAGACCTTGACCTAGATCTTATTTATGGTAGTTCTAGCTTATAAAATCTGAATCATATGCAAAATATGACATAGAAAACTTATCTTTGAAAAGAATGACACAATTTTACAAATAAGTATATTTGCACATTTATATTTCTAAGTTAAAGAAAAATTTGCACAAATTCATACAAATCTTTCAAATAATGACTATATTTAACTATATAATCTTAAAATACATTTAAACTTGTGAGTATCAATGATATTTGAACAAAGTTACTATCACTAACTTTAAACATGTCAGATTCACAAAGCTTAAGCAACCTTTGTAAAAATTTCACATAAATATTCAAAAAATAACTATCTTTAGCTAAATAATCCTAAATACTAGTATAAAACCATGAATATTAATGATCTTTACAAATTTAAGCTAAGAAAAACACAAATCTACAAAGGATCAAGATATTTCAAATTCACAAATCTTTAAGTCAAAGCCCTCCTTCTAGCACCAATTTGGAATGATAATAGAACTAATAAACAATAGTAACTCCCATGGAAGATAATAAGAAGAAAAACTCATGTATTGGATGATGCAAACATATAATGATCTTAAATATGGATTATAGGCTAGTTTGATGATGTGAATCTTTGGGAATGGATTTTAAATAGTGATATACAAAAGGAAGGGGATGATGGCTTCAATGATTGATATGATTATTGGATACTGATGATTAAGGATGGTGATCAAAATGAGCAATAAATTATTAGGGTATATTCATAATGAAAATGAGAAAGAGGATGTTTCAAGGCTAAAATAAATAGATAAGTGGAATAACAAAAATAAGGAATTAACATTGAAAATATTTGAATGGTAGGTGTTTGGTGTGGAAATTTTAAGATATAGGTATTTTATCAAAGTGGAAAAGGGAAGGTAGAAATTGGTATCAACACATCCCCTACTGTTTCAAATCTAGATACTCATTTTATTTCCAATAAACATTATCTTTATTTTCTTTCATTATATGAGGGTAAATGGGATGACAATGTATATATGTCTAAAGAGTGTGGAAAAGGGTATTATAAATGGATTAATGGTGAGTGACAAAGACAAATGTTTCAAAAAATATTATTACATAAATAGGAATATGAAGGTGTAGAGGAAAATGATCATAGTTAGCTCCATAGGGAAGAATGAGGATTTATATAATGATTCCAAACAAAACCTAAATCTTAAAAAATCATGAGTTATATTTGGAATAGAGTATAATAGATTAATGTGTTATCATTGTAGATTTTTATATTGAGGAAGGTCAAGAATTTTTATCCTAGATATATGAATTCCTCACACCCTTTTCATTGTTATTTTATTTTTTATACAAATTAGTGAGAAAATAATGTGAAAATAAGTGTTCATGTTGTTATCAATTATTATTTTGTGAAAACTTATCCTATGAATTTGAAAAACCCATTTCATCTTGATATCTCTAATAAATTTTATGTTTTCTTCCCTTGATCATTATAAGAATGGTTTGGATGAGATTAAAAAATATGTTAATGATGGATGTGATTAATATGTCTATGATATGTTGATATCTCCTCCTTAATATTAAGATTTTAGAATCCACCCTAAATTTAATCATGTTTGATTTTAAATCTAAGGATATAAATTTTATATTTTTATAGATAAGGCCAAATCAAGAAGAATTATTGTAATGGGATTCAGAGTCATTAGAAGAATACTATTTATAGACTATCCACTCCCTCTTTATTGAATTGTTTTATATATTTTTTTAATTAGTGAAGGATAAATAATTTTTATTTATAAAAGACTCTATTTATGGGTTATATATCCTTATGTTTGATCCTCTAGAATATTTTATTTCTTCTTGAAGTTATGTTGATTTCTAAAATCCCAACACGAGTATGTTTATATGGACTTATAGTGGAGTTGGATAAAATTGGATTGTTGAAAAAGTTAGATCATGCTATGTGGGAGTTAATTATAATTAAGTTTAATATAATTAATTTAGGATTGGAAAAATATTTGTGATAAAATTAATTCAATGAAACCCCTTACCCTTTTTTTTTTGGATTATTTCCATTATTGGCTCATAGGTTCAAATTTTTTAATATGAAGGGTTTCATTTCCATTTATTTGGGTGTAAATGAACCAAAAATTATTATTTCATATGTATTTTCCACATAATATGTATGTAATATTCCATTTTATTAGATCTATAAGAGAATGAAAGGGGATCCCATATATCATTTTATGGAGACAAAAATCAGCAACAAGTCAAAAAATACATCAATGAAGTTTATAACCTTGAGGATAATTTTTTAGTTACATGATATGGATTTTGGTGTCAACCTATGATTAATAATTTGTTATCCTCATGTAAATAACCTTTGGGATAATTACAAGTAGAAAAATAAAGATATACTTAGAAAATGGAAAAATGAATATTTGCAGAAAAAAGCTTTGTCCATTATAAAGGGTTCAAGATTTTTAGTGAAGATTAAAATTATAAAGCAATGCAATAAATATTGAAATAAAATTATATAAATTATTTATAAAAATATTTTGATTAAGTTTCTAAATATTTAGGCGCTTTAATGAAATTTGGTATGCTCCAATAATGGCCCTATGTCAGACAATGAAAAGTTATCCATTGTATATTATGAAGTTGATCTTTATTTCAAGTCTTTTCATGAAGGATGATCCAAATAGTTAGAGTTACTACATTATTCATAACATTATTAAATTTTCTCAAACTTCTTTGTCTCTTTCCTCCTATTTACTAAGAAATAAGTGGGGAATGAAATCTATGTTAGATAGGCTTCATATAGAAACCTTGAAAACTGTTGGGAATAGATCTCAATGAATTTAGAAAAAAGATGTTTTCTAATCATGTTAAAAGAGCCCTACATTTTCTATTTAAAGAATTTTTTATTTACATCATGATTTTTAAGGGATTACTTTACCTTTTGGGTATTTGTGTATTTTTCTATAGTTTTATTATGTGTTTAGTCAGATTTTTTGAACCATTTTTTTTTCAAGTATTATAGAAGATTTGGTTGTTAATTATTGAAAACTATATGTTCAAGTTTTAGTTATATTTTTTCTAGAATTTTATTTATGAGTATTTTTATTTGTATTTTGGAGGCCTTTTATTTGTTTATATTATCTCTTAAAAGAACTTCAATAATATAATTTTAATATTAATATGAGAGTGAGGGACCCCAAAACCCTATTTTATATTGATTAAAAAAAATACTAATTTACAATCCTCTAAAATGTTGACAATTTTTTTTACCCAAATTTTTAACCTTGAATTTATGGATGAAAGAAATATATGATTTACCTATAATTTGTAAGGTTCACTACAATCTGAAAATTACATAAAGGTCCCCTAAATTCCTTTTTTTTTTCCTCATTAATACTAAGGGGGTTCCATTATAGTTCAATTATATTTTCAAAGTAAACAAAATTTAACATATACAATAATTGAATTAATAAATAAAATCCATTATATTTGGTTTCTAAAACAAAAAAATCATTAACAATCTAAAACAAATTTTCATGCATTATTTATATCAGAGCTTATAAATATAAAAATACTATTTTATATCTAAATTTACACTTTTAAATAATAACACATCACTCATTATCAATATAAAATGTAAATAATCTCTCTAATAAATTAGTCATTGAATTTCAATGAGAATTCATAAAAAAACATAACTCTTGACATAACAAAATCATCATGAAACATAGAATGTAAATGGGATTTGATTACATTTTTGAATAATTAACCAATCTTCATGCCATTTATCCATTGGGAAGGAAAATTAATATTTAATTCATGAAAAACATTAATAAATATTGAAATAAATAATTTAATAAAAACCTACGAAGTACATAAGACATTTCAAATGAAATATAAGGAAATGAACATGATTTAAAGCGAACTATTAAATTTAATTCAAATAAATTCAATGATATATAGGAATATATCATATTATTATGATCATAATACAATAAAATTATTATTTAATAACATTAAAAACTCATATTATAATATGAGAAAGAGGTTTCCTATAATTTAATAAATAACGCTACTCTTTGTTATATGATTAAATTTATATAATATGTAATCTACTAATAGACCTATAAAATAAATATTTTTGGATCATATATTCTATATAAGATATAAATTAATTTTTAAATAAAATCATATAACGTGAAATTAATGTAATAAAACACACTCATGACTAGGAATTCTTAAATGACATGGATAAATGAAGTAAGTGAAATACACATGAAGAAACAATTTTTTTACCAACATAACAAAGAATAAATGAGTGGACATGGATCCTTGCATTGTTCCTTGGCATAATTCTATATTATATTCATTTTTTTCATAAAAAATAAATTTCTTTTGGATACCTATTCCTTGAATCTCCCACCCAAAAAATGTATATAATAATAATAATAACAATAATAATAATAATAATAATAATAATAATAATAATAATAATAATAATAATAATAATAATAATCCCCTTAAAAACATTTCATTTTAAATTATAAAAAAGTGCTCACATGTAAAATTGCATGCTAATACTTAAGGATATATTATTTAATTAAAATAAAGTGGTTACCATAGTTTTTTTTTTAAAGTTCCCATATGTACACTTTATACCTTTTTCTCTGCATCATTTTTAGTTTAAGGGTAATTATCAAGTGGACAAAAAATTGAATTTATGGCATAAGAGAGACTTATGATATAGTGGTATAGTATAATAATTAAACCTATTTCATGCATTAAAAATATTATATAATAGAATATGAAAATAACTAAATCAATAAAGAATAATATAAACAAAAATAAGGTTGAAATATGTTACACATGAGTTCTAGTCTATGTTTTTTAATATACATCTAAGATTTGAAAGGGACCATGTTTCTCTATGTTAAATCTAATTATAAGACTTTACTTGGTCAAAATTAGTGTTGTACAATATATTAATAATATATAATTGATAGGTCACAAAATCTATACTAGATGTTGCCTATAATCTCTACCTATCCACCAAATCCATCTTATACTATGTTTTAAGCTATATAAATTTTTGGTTTGGTGCACTATTATATGCCAAGTAGGGTTATTGATTGATATTTATAAGTTATGGGTATAATGTAATAAATTGTCTATATTTATCTATAAAATATGCCTTAAAATTATCAACAAAAAATGTTTGTGAAATGTTACCTGACTTGAGTTACCCCTTGATAAATTGTAGCTACATGTCCCACACATTTAGAATCAGATTCAATTTAGTTATCTTGTGTATGTGAGTGAAGTGTAATTAAGATATAAATTCTAAATTAACTACCTTTAAATACAATGAAAATATATTTAAAAATATATCAAAACCTCTTTTATTAAAATGTTATGATGGAACAAGACTTGATGATGACGGAAAATTAATATTGGATCAATGTGCAAGCTCCTTAATAAGTAGATATGATAAATGTGTAGCTCAGTAACTTAGGATAATTCACTATTCATGTGTCAATTTTAAAATATATATATATATATATATATATATATATATATATATATATATATATATATATATATATATATATATATATATATATATTTTTAATGTGTGTGTGTGTGTGTGTGTGTGTGTGTGTGTGTGAGAGAGAGAGAGAGAGAGAGAGAGAGAGAGAGAGAGAGAGAGAGAGAGAGAGAGAGAGAGAGAGAGAGAGAGAGAGAGAGAGAGAGAGAGAGAGAGAGAGAGAGAGAGAGAGGTAACTTAGGATAATTCACTATTCATGTGTCAATTTTAAAATATATATATTTTTTTTTTTTTAATGTGTGTGAGAGAGAGAGGTAACTTAGGATAATTCACTATTCATGTGTCAATTTTAAAATATTTTTATTTTATTTATTTATTTTTTAATGTGTGTGTGTGTGTGTGTGTGTGTGAGAGAGAGAGAGAGAGAGAGAGAGAGAGAGAGAGAGAGAGAGAGAGAGAGAGAGAGAGAGAGAGAGAGAGAGAGAGAGAGAGAGAGAGAGAGAGAGAGAGAGAGAGAGAGAGAGAGAGATCTAAGACTGTACATAATAAAAATGACAATTAAAGATTGAAATAAGTGAAACTTAAGGTCCAAGGAATTATCCCAATGTGAGAGGACACAAAAAAGTCATGGGATAGAAATGGTGTGTTATTGATTCCATACTACGTGAGATAAATGCTCAAAATAAGGATGGTGATGATTAAATAACTAATATCTAGGATCAAGAATTTTAAGACATGAATGTAAAACTCTCTATAGCTGAGGCAAAATATAGCCTAATGTAGATTAAATTTGTTAAAAATTATTCAAATATACATAAGTGGATGATGTTTTATAAAATAGGGTTAAGTCATGACTGAAAAGGTTATTTAACTAGATTTATGTGTCTATTCAATTTTATACTTTGATATCCATATCTGAAGCAAATACATGCATATGGTGAATTAAAATAACAAATTTAAACATGTATATGCACTTACCTAGGGATGGATGGATGAATCATTTAAATGCAAAAATCCACCCACATTTGATTATGTATCTTAAAATAATATGTATTTACATTTCAAATAAATGGAAGAATTAAAATTTCATAACATATCATATTGAACATATAAAATAAAATTGAAGTCAGAAAATAAATTGAGCATAGGAACTAATACACTTCATCGTATGCAAACTACGTTGCTGAAACTTGAGAATAAAATTCTTACACTCTTATAATACTTTGTCACACTTTTTTTAGGTAATATAAATTTTATAACCATTTCTAACAACCCAAATCAACTTCTTAATCAAAGAAGCAAATACTTTCCCATTTTTATGCATTCATTTCATTAAATTCCACTAAATTTTATTAATATTAAAAAAATTTAATCTATGTAATATATGTATATTTTAATGCCCCATTTTTGGGTGAGGCATTTTAATACCTATTTTTTTTTATACCCATCTCAAAATAAAAATTCATGTGCACTATTTTTTATCAATAAATATAGATAAGTAATTAAAATCCTTAAATATTGTTAAAAACATATGTATTTAACCATCATAAAATATCATTACGTAACCATAATTTATGCATAAGTTGCAAATAGAGGTTAATCATGATAGAGATTGATATGGCCATCATTTTATTTAAAATTATTCTAACCCAAGTCCTATGGGATTACATATTAATTACCACATTGATTGTCATAGTTGGGTCATTATTATATCTCATGGAAAGACGGAAGGCTCAATTTAGTAGGATAATACTTTTAGTTATGTACATTAGAAGAGTCATTATGAATTTATCCTTGCATTAAATCAATATAACAACGTAATTTTGGTTAATTATCCCAAAAACCTACAATGCGAATAATATGGGTGGATAACAAGACAAGGTTGAGCTCCTTTCTTGCAAAGATGCCAAAAATGATCTAATTTTTAAAATTTTGCATATAAGAGGTATCACATTGTATATGTAACATGTCATTGGCAATGACCCCATGCTCTCAGTCAACTTTGCTAAGGCCTGGAAGAATATGATGGTCCACATGAGAGGTGTGGAAATTAAAGTTATTGAGGAGAGTATAATGGTTTTTACAAGCATGTATCTAGATGGAATAAAATCTTAAAAGTATAAATGACATAGGTTAGAACTAATAATAAATTTATATAAGAATGATGCCTTAGTAAAGAAATTAAAGAAGGGATCTATGAGATAAAGTCTCTTGTACCCATGGTTAGATGTTTGCCTACAAATCATGGGGTACTTGGAATTATATGTAAAAAAGGGTAGTGCATTCTCACCATTTTATGTTGATTAATAATTTTAAAAACAATTGCATGCGTAGATTTTTATTTTACTATTTAATACCCTTGGAGTCCATCATGGTTAACTACCAAGATGACACCTCAAATGTCATCATTCACCAAGACCTCATAATGTTATTATTTAAGTGGCTCAAGCCTTTTATTAAAATTTAGGTGTTGATTAGAATAGAGGGGAGGTTCTTAGACTTAGAGAAGAATGGGCCAACTGACTCTAAGGAGAAATCCAAAATGGGGTCTAAAGACTCCAAAAATTGTTAGCCTAAATCTTAGGGAATAGGGAGAACAATAACCAAAGAGAGGCAAAAATAAGCTTATTTTGTCTTATGATGAAGAGGATCATACCAATTTAGATGTAGAATCCCTTATAAACCTTGAAAATAGGGCCCTAAACATAATTTGAGAGGATGGTGAGATTAATAACCTAAGTACTAATCAAAAATATATTGATTAGAATGGAGAAGTACAAGAGACCAATCTTACAAAGGAGTAACGGAATAAATAGAACCTCGAATAGAAACTAAAGGATCTTGAAGGGAGACTAAAACACAAGGTAAATGACCTAATAAAAATAAAAAGATATTAAATTCATTAGGCAAGTCATCTATGCCAAAGGCATTTTGGGAAGTAGAGAAGGAGTAGTCTTGAAAAATCCACTCAATATACTGGATCATTAGTTGGAAAGGGATCTTAAGGAGGAGCATGAATTATAAAAACAACAAGAAGAACCTTAGACCAAACACAAGGAGGGATGAATAATAGGAAAATGGATGAGATGGTTGAGTCTAAGGTGGGCCATAAAAATCTGATGTAGGAGGCTACCAATGAGGGTCCCTTTAATCAAACAAGAGGCAACATTAAGAAGGAGGGTGGAAATAAAGAGGACTCAAAAATCACTTGAAGAACCAAGAAGACTAAAGGAATGAGATCTTGAGCTAATGACTGATGGGTTTTCCATATTTAGTTTTTAGTTTTTATAAGGTTTATACTATTTATCATTAGTCTCCTAATGGGTTTTGTGTAAGATTTGGGTGGTCTTTTTTTAGCTCCCTGGTGGGATCTATTTTTTGGTTCGTCTTTTGGGTCTAAGATCTATCTGATCTAGTTTGGTATGTAAAGGTGATGGGATCTTTTAAAACCCATTGTTTACCCATATGTGTGTGAGAGAGAGAGGACACATTTTAAGATAATACTTCATGTGAAGATGATAGGAATAAGGAAAAATAATATTCCCCCCCACACACACATAAAAGCTTAAGATAATAGATGAGGGTATATTTCCCCTAATGGAAAATTAGGATAGGGATAAATATCATGCCCCTAATGTAGCTATGTGGCCCTAAGAGGGATAGATAAATAAAATAAGAATACACATATTAATATTATTCCCTAATATATACATGAAAAATACCATGTAAATTTAGGCATAAAACATAGTATACCACAAATAATAATGTTCATTATATGGATCATGACACCAATCATGGTATATTATATAGTATTGAAAATTATCCCACACTAGTAGGTAATATAACATATAAAATCATCAAAAAATAAAAATGACTCAAAATAAACTATGAAACAATTTGTCATTATTATTATAGGTTCCTATATGAACAAGGACTAGACAAGGCATTGACAAACAATCTACATAAACAAACATACCCTTGTAGAAAATTAAAAAACCATAGGCATGTATGCATTGAAAAAGTTAATTATAAAAATGTAATGTAGCTATCCAAATAACATGAAATATGTATACACTATCAAGATATAGTAAATCCATGAAATTATATTAATATGATAAATCCATGAAATTATATTAATATGATAAATGGAAAGAACAAAATGATATCAACATAAAATTTCTATATAATAATGCCCCCAATATAAGAATACCATAAATGTGGTAATTCCCCATATGATGTAGGCATGAAATTAGCCAAAAAAGTTTAAAATTACATGATCAAAGAAACATATATATCCTACATCTCACCAACTCAACATGTATACGATGACAAAAATGGGTGTGACATGTGTATGTAAAACCTCTAGCATTAGAAGATAATCATGATATAAAGGAAAATAAGTTTTTAACTTTGGAATTTTATATTGATTTTTTTATTTTCATAATTTTTTACAAGAAATCATTAGATCTTGTAAACAAAAATTATATGGGTGCACATAAAAATAACAAAGCTAACTCAATCAAGAAATAAAAGAATCCAAATGGTGAGATCAAGAAAATGCAAGGTAATCAAGCAAGTCAAGGGGTGAAAATAATAAGTAGTAAAAAGAGGAAGATTCCAAATAAACTAAAATTTCCCTCATAACTTGAAGCACACTAAGAAGTAAGGTCTCAATGTATATTTTTTAATCATGGATAATTCTACACATGTTTGGAATGGAATGAATAATCAAGTGAAATGATAAGTACAACATAACAAGAAACATAAATAAAGTGTCTAGAATAATATAAATGCAATAAAATGCCAGTTACAACATTAAATCCAAAATAAAAATAAAAATCATACAATCAAACTCAAACAAAAAGTCACATGAAAGGATCAACACATAGAAGAAATGAAATTATGCACCATCATAACTTACACCACAATAATGATTTATTGATGAAGAAAAATAGAAAGGATAGTATGGATAATCAATAATGTCATATATAATGTGAAATATTATATTAGGGGAGTCATATACATCTCTATGATTAAAAAAATATATAATAAAAAGTGGTGTCATAACCTGAATCATCATCCAAAAAATAAATATGTTAATAATGGGCTTGAGGATTTGATACAATATTTTGAGAAGCATACCTATAAGTTTGGATGTACTGTGGTGTAATTGAATTTGGTATATGTGATTGGATATTATCTAATACAAGAGGTTAAAAACCCATGTTTTTACATGGATGATTATGATATGTATGCCTCAAATTTGTAACTATAAGATTATTAACTTTGGTACCTATGTCTTAAGATGTCTAAGTCATAGAAGATAATGTAGTGGAAACTATAACTAAAGGTGGTGAAATACATGAATTCATTAGATGAAGTTATACTATTTTATTTTTAGGATATTTAAGTAACGTTTAGTTTTTTATTTGATGTGTAATGAGTAATTCAAAATATGTACCATTGATATTATATATTATATCATTATACATAAAATTAAAGCAATGATGTAGTGTAGATGGCATCACTCTCATTTGATTCAGACATGGATATTGAAGTAAAATATTATAATTAATATTATATGAAATTATGTATAGCCACACCAATATATTTTTAGAACCAATGATAAGTATTAATTTAATACTATTTAGAGGTGTACATCTAATACCACTATAACTCTAAAGTATAATAGTCATTCTAAGTAAAATTCTTTGTGTATAACTTCAACTATATACAAATTGTATATTCTCCATGATAATTCCATTTGTGATTTAAGGGTGTATAATGAAAAATTTATGTACAAGTAAAACTGACCATCATTTTAATCATTGTGTAGAATATCGCAGTCATAGAATGTTATAGAAGGTGTTTTATTATCAGATGTGGTAATAATACTATTAATACTATAATTTTTTCATATGAAAATTGTATTTATTATTGGTATCATCATTTAATAATGGATTATTGAAAATTTAAAATAATTTATTAGGCACTATGACATATTCATTCAATGTATAATTATACCCATAAACTTGAATAGTGTTATTATTGGGGAATTGAATTTTATGTAGAAATTTGAAACATAAATTACTAAAATGTATTGAAGCTATAATGGTAATAAAAATATTATTTTGTATCATATCCTTTAGGCATATGTTAATAAGTATCTAATTATAAAGAATAAGGTAGAACAACCAAGTTTTACTCTAGTGAGAATTTAATAACTTTGTGATGAGGTAAATGTATTCTTGTAACTTATGAAATGTTCCTAAAAGGTGGAAGATTTAGCTTGTCAAGTGGTTTTAAAACTACCTTTATAGTTTTGACAACATTATTAGCTTGAAATATTGGCACACATTAGTTTTATCTTTTAATGTTGATTTTATTTAATATTTTTAGGTAGTATATTTTGAAGAAGTATATTTATATTTAAGCATATTGGCCTATAAAATTTTAATATCAATGTTGTGAAGCATTTGATAAAGTTGGAAAAATTATTGATAAATAATGAACATAAATTTTTATTTAAGTGGTTTACAAAACCTATTTGATAAAAGGATTTAAATATAGATATAATATACTTGATGTAACATATTTATGAGAATTTTCTTTAATATAAGCATATAGTCAAACACATTATCATAGTGTCCATTTTTAAGTAGATAAATTTGAGAAACCATGCCATTTTGATTAATGTTTATAAAAGAAAGTGGAATATATCATATAAATAATTATATTGATGCATGGAGGCCAAACGTGAAGAATATAACCAATCCAATGCTTTTTTACTTTATACTTCTAGGAAATATATTAAACATACATAAACCATTGTTAAAAAAAACTTAATATGAATGAAAATGAGATCTAATGCGATGTGAAGGGTCACCCCTACCACTATAAAATTAAAACATATACACTAAATAATTAGGAATAAAAGGGTTAATAATAACATTGAAAACCAATGGCTACATATTATATCTTAATATGTAACCAAATTATTGGAAAAGTAAGACACTTGATAGAGTTACATTAATTTTAATTTCATATCTTATGTTTTTTTATCAATGGATCTTGAGATGTACCAAAATATGTATGACTTTAAACATGATTAGCATTTATATGTGTGTTCTTAGGAAGGGGTGCTTTCATGAGATTAACATTGGTAGCAATAAATTCATGATTGGCTTTTTGAATATGTCCAAGAAAAAGAAATAGATCATGTGGAGTCTATGCAGGGGTTAGGATGACTTGTAACAATCCTCTTTATCTAAATACACTAGGATAAAATCAAATTCATAATAATAGAGCCTATGTATACTTGAAAGAGTACATAAGGACTTATAATACCATAAAACTATTCAAGGGTATTAAAAAATAAAATTTAAATAAGATATAATTCCAATGCCTGCACCTAAGATATGGGGTATGAATCTCACTAATACTCAATATGTAACAATGGTAACAAATGGAATGTAATAGGGATATAATAAGGACACCATATGCAAGGAAATTACTAACATGGGTAAACTAGATCCAATATAGCTACAAATAGTAAAATAATAATAAGGTAAGTGGTGTAATCATCAACTAATGAGTGGAATATGTACCATAAGGTGGTAGTGGAAAGCCTAGGAAACCATATAACTACACTAACTTATTTGATATAAGTAGAATCATACATCCACTACATAAATAATAAAAGAAATTATATATACTAATTAAATAAATGAAAGAGAATAAGGATATATACTTACCTTTGATGGATTTATTGGTGAATAAATCTCATTATTTCACTCAAGTGACACTCTAAAAGAGATGCTATAGGTTTAAGACCTAAAATGGAAAAAATAAGACCTATGTATATCTTGAGGTTGGGACTCTATAGATTAGGAATCTTTCTCAGCATGACTCATAAAATTGAGCTTCAAATACCATAATAAAGACTTGAAATCCTAAATAATACTATAAATCTATAACTCATTTTACTACTTAAGATTACAAATTCAAGCATAAATATAGTATATGAGTGTTTTATATGTTTTATATATATATATATATATCCAATACCTTGAACTAAACACGAAAAACATGTCGATAATATTGGATAGGACAATTTTGTATAAAGAAATATATTGGGTAAGATGATATAGTAAAATTTATAGAGACACAACTTAAAACTAATTGAATTACCAATATAGTACAAATAAAGATAATTATGAAATAGATTGTATCATCCTAGCTATTACAATAGGATTATAGGGTGGCTAGCAAGACTAAATGTAAAGTAGATGGAGAGGTAATATATAAAGAGATGTAGAGGATGTCAAAATGATAGTAATGGAGGAAATATAGACTATATGAAAAAATCTCTCATAAAATGCCATGTGTTAATCCCAACCCATCCCTAGTGCAACCTTTAATTATTTTCCTCAGGATGTGACAATAATCCCCTATAATATAAATTGTCAATAAAGAGATACAATGAATATATTAGGTGTATGAATATTCTCTACCCAAATCAAATCATGTGTCACAATAGTGTAATGTGGGATGGTGCTTTGGGATAGACACATAACAATAAAAAAGAACGTAATTAAAAATTAATGCTAAAATAAATGAAAGTAAGATGAAATTAAATTGAAAAATATAAATATGTAATTTCACATACCTTTATGATAAAATATATGATACCTTGTGTGTTATAACTAATGGATTTCTCAATCCTGAGAAGAAAATACAAATTTATTAAAAATATATATCTCTTAGTATAAAAAAATTCCTTACTTCTCCACTAACCTAGGGATTCTTTGGTTCATCAAAAGGACCTATGAAATATAATATTTGAGAAAAAAATAATGTAGAAGAAAAGAATAGAAAATTTTGGAAATTTTCAAAGTGGGGCCACTAGAATATTATGATGTAATATAAGACATATGTTTAATTTTTTCCTAGAAAGTATGAGAATATGCATATTAAAATATAACAAAAGATAAGTGTAAAAAATAGACATCTTAAACAAGTAGATATAAATATAAATAAATAAAAGATATGTAGGAAATGATTATAAAGTCATATGATGTAAGAAAAGTGAACAATTAAATTAAAAAAGGGGATAAAAATAATGTAATATTACTATAAAATATCTAATGTAATGAGTGAAAAATTAAATTAAAAAAATGCATATAAAAAAATAAAAAAAATAATCTAATGAGTGAGATCTCAAAATCAATGCTTTAGCCAAATAAAAATGTAGAAAAAAATCATATAGATACATAAATATGATGATGTAGATGGTATGAAAGGTGAATATGGATGGTAGGAAGTTGTGAGGAAGAATTAGTTATATTCCCCAAGAATTTACATTGTAATTCAATAACTAAAAAATCTAATAGGTGTCATAAATAAAAGGTAAAATTTAAATACAAAGCAAAAGGATAGAAAATGGAGATGTAATGAAGTAAGGAACCAAAAATGTGTTTTATAAATTCTTAGTAGATATGAAACACTATAATCAAATGTGAAAGGATTTATCTTTAAATATCAAAGACCTAGATATCCCCTCTTAACAAGCATAAGCTTAGGATAACAAGTGAAATGTAAATATCATCCCATGAAGGATAGATGTATGAAATGTAAAAAGGATCATACATTCACAAAATGTGTTCCCCCATCCTTAGGAACTCCTATATATGCATCAATCTACTATGAATATTGGGTAGTGCATGAGAAATTGGGTGGAAAAAAATATATAATAAATGAGATGCCTCCTACCCCAATATATTGGCCTAATTCACCCCAATTCACCTCATCTTTATCATGAGGTAAACTAGAGAGTTTGAGATTAAAATATTATAGGATATATGCCAAAAATATCATGTTTTTTTGTGTTATCTAACTATTACAAATATTTCCTTTTAAATTTTCCTTTCCTTAAGAATATGGATTTTAACATTTTTAGTTTTTTGTATTTTCATCCTTAATATGGAGTCATTAAAAATGAACATGGGTGATAAAAATGATTAATATAAGAGATCTTACACCTAGATGTTAACGATGAAAAACTAAAGATTAAGATGCATAAAGACTCCTATAATTACACTTTGAAAAATAGTGTAATATTGAAATTAACCCAAGTATTCCTCAAGTGAAATAAAAAGGAAATATAGGGAGCATTGAAGATACATCCATGTATAAAAGAGTAATATAGTGAGTATATGATAGTAGCTAACTGTAATAAGGAAGAGTTTTAATTGTAAAATGACTATGAAAAAATAGATATGACATTAAGTCAAACCATATAAATGGAAACCATAAGAAGGGAAAGTCAATACATCCAAAGAGATGGGGAGAAAAAAAATACCAAATAATCATAAGGAAACTAATTCAAACTATAAGGTGCTATAAATATTGTTAAATAAAACCCAAATTACTATTGAATATCCACAAGGGAAACTAATGTGAGTGTAAATCATCCCAAAATAGAGGGGATATAGAATGCTAAAAAATAAATCCCATAATTTCTACGAAAGGTATAATAAATAAACTAAGGATGATAAAGGGGAAAATAAAATGTTGAGAAATGAAACATGAAGGTACTCCCAAATATACATAAGGGAACCAAGGTTGACTATAAGGTGTAAATAAATGTTGAAACTTTTATAACCCAAGGGTGGTAGTAAATATCCACAAGGGGAGCTAAGGATGATTGTAAATAATCATAAAAGAGGGGTATATAAAAATATATTGAAGATCCATGAAGACAAAAATGGCTAAATAAAAAAAAAAATGTAATATAAAGTTTTAATTAAAGGTCATGTGAAAAATAAAATGTGAAAAGGAACATGAAAAAAATATAAAGTAATATAAATACTAAAGAGAATGTAACATTAAAGTAAGATATTGTTTAACCCTAAAATTAGACATGGGGGATATCCTATGTTGGATAAATAATAAGGTTGAGAATATATAAATAATAGTTCATAAGGGTGGTAATCAGATATATAGTTAGGAAATTAAATGTTAAACTCAGATATAAACATACAATAAATTTATTATGTTGAGTATAGCTAAATATGTAAATTAAAACTAAAATATACATGGAAATGATAAAGAAGTGATATACTTAGCTGGTTTTGATGCTAACACAATATTGGATATAGAATAGGAAAAAAGTAGTCTAGAAGGATATTATAGAATAGTCATCATATTTTGGATTTGATCATTTTGGAGATATGGACACTAACATTATCTTGGGATGGTTGTGTTGATGTTAATTTTTGGGTTTGATGTAAGTGTCATGTAAAAAATACCTGATGGAAATGAATGCAAACACCTAGATACTTATGGGTTTGACTTTGCCTTTACTCATATGCATTTAGATCTAGGTCATGTACTATCACTTCTCATGAATTTTTAAAACCCTAGTTATTAATATTCATAATGACCTTGGAGGAAAATGGGTTAGTAGGCACATGGTGTCAAGTTAACCCTAAAGACCCCTCTATTAGTGGGTGATTCTTATATAGATAATACTCTATAAGAGGGCCTCATACTCATTTAGTTCTACCCTACATGTTGGCTTGTGTGTGAATCATGCAATATGTTTAAATCAAGTACAACAATGACCTAGCTTGTAACCTAGAAAATTGGGCTTTTGGGATACTCCTTTAATAATTCATACATGTAGATGTGTTGTACCTATGATTAGTCTGGAAATTGGGAATCTTTATTTAATTAAATGATATTTTCTATGAATACTTAATACATTTCCCATGTTGCTATGTGAGGAATGAATGAGGGTTTATCTTATATTTATATCAACCCGTTTAGAGTAATAACTCATAGTAAAGCACTTAGGTCAACCATTAGGATACATTTAATTTTTAAATTTTATTACTTTATGGAACTAAACACTTACATCAAGTCTAAACACTAACATTAACACTAGTTATTATCATGGATGTTACTGTCTAGGGAGTGGAAAAGTAGGTATAGGTTCAAAAATTATAGGAATGGAAGCTAAATATATTTTAAGCATTCTGGGCATGATAGAAGGCCTGGGTCATCAACATAAGACTAGTTAGACTAAGAGATATAATATAAGGGGCATGAGATAGAGAAAATACAAGGCTTGTGGAGTAGGAAAGGTCCATAAATAAGAGTAACAACCAAGGTATAGGTTCTCCAAGTGTACAAAACTAAGGTGTTATATAATCCATAGATATCATCTATAGATATATAAAATGCAAGTGTATTTGTCTTAGAAGGTTTATTGAAGTTGAATGTATTTATTTATAATAAATGAATGGTTACTGATTATTTAAAAATGGTAAGGATGATGTATTAAAAAGGTGTGATAATGAGGATAGGAATATTAATATTTACCCAAAACATGTATGAATAGAAGGATATACATAAAGAGATGACCTAAAGGCTGAAATTGGAAAAGGGAATGAATCAAAATATGCCCCAACATGTGAAGTAATAAATGGATAGGCATCAAAATATTTATTAAAATGTGTGAGAATAAAAGGACATGCATTGAAATATACCCCAACCAATTAGATGTAGGTGGATTTAAGTTAACCTCAAGATCAACATGCCTAGTAATGATGCCAAATTCTATGTAATTTTTTGATACTAAAAAGAATGTGGTATCTATAGTTTTTTTTATATAGAAAAAAGGTGTTAGTAAATTATGATGAATGGTATCAACCTAGCTGATAAAATATGGTGTTACATAATTATGATAAACTTTATTAGGTTGTTTGATAAAGTAAGGCAAATGTGAACTTATTTTGACTATATCAGACATGATGGTATAGTTTTTTGAATTAGAGAGATGATGATCAATACCTTTTAATTTATTTGAATTATTTTGACTAAAAGGTAGACATATTAATACTCTAACTAGATAATCTATGTTTTGGGTGATATAATTAGGTAAGATTGATAAAATCACATTGACACATTTTGGCTCATGGATGGTGTAATTTTTTTAATATGAGATAATATTATAAGCTATATTAGAACATTCTATGTCATGGTTGGTGTAGTTTTTTATAAAAATATGTATATTTATAACTGATCAACATAGTTTATGTCATGGCCAATGTAATTAGATGAGATAATAATAACCATGTCAACACATTTTGTGTCATGTCTAGTGAGTTGCAAGAAACATGAAAAAATGCATTGGAAAGTCATGTGAAATGGATGGTGTAGTTAGATGAAAATTAAGAACTATATCAACACATTTTATGTCCTTGATATTGTATTTTCTTATAACAAGAGACTAAAATTGAACTATGTTGTCACATTTTGGGCTATGACCAATGCACTTATTTTTAAATAATTGTAAATGGATAATATTATGTTGGATAGTTTAGTTGGATTTATATGAGTATAATATAGCTATATCAACATGGTTCATATAGCTGGAAATAATTTATTATGTAGATTTACATGATTTGGAATAATTTTGAACTAAAAGTGAACCTATAGGATAGGTATGGACAGCCCTCTAAGCTATGGGATATGAATTGACATGATATATATTAAATTTTGGAATAGGATTTTGAACAAGTTTGCCTTCATAAGTTGAGGGGTTGATTTTTTTTGGTTATATATGATAAGCTTTAATATGTGCTGAAGTTTGTTCATTTATCTGCCTAAATATTTTAAGGGAATGATAGAGCATTTGTGTGAATCGATGAAATAATTTTCATCATTTATTGAGCTAAAATGAGGGTTGGTACAAATGGGAAAGTTATAAGATTAATTTCCATCCATGTTATAATATTAATTAATATGATGATTTTTATTCATCCCAAGTATAAGGATCATTGGGATCATAAGTGGGAATATTGATTAAAATCATGTGAAAAATTACAAAATCATAAGGATTTTCATCCATGTTGTAATAGTCATCAATAGGAGGATCTTATTTAACCCAATTATAATGATCTTTTGGATCATAAGTGATAATATCACAACAAATAAAATGAGAAATGGGAAAATTATAGGAGGTATGTTCATCCATGATAAAAGTGTCATTAGTGAGAATATCTAATATCATGTTAGGGTATTCACTTCCATCACAAGAATCATCATCATAGATGGGAAAATAAATGTATGGATTTTTTCCATCATAAAAGTGTCAAAGGTGGAATAATAATAAATGGGAAGATTAAATATCATGTTAGGGTATTCACCTCTATCAAAATATGCATCATCATAGATGTGAAAATCATGATATTAATTTTTTACCATGTTGAAAGTGAAATAAATGGGATCCTCTATCATGTTAGGATCATCATAAGTGGGAAGATAATCATGGGTATATTTGGCCTAGTTATAATTTTATTCAATGGATTCCTCATATGACTCATCATAATGGGAAAACTATATTTAGGATCATGGCTCCCACTATAGATGACACCATTACAATCCTCATAGGGACCATCATAAGTAGTAATATTATCATGAGGATCTTGGGCCATGGGAAATGGACTAGAATAATTACACCATGAGGAGTTTTCATCAATGGTGTTAAGTAGAAATGAGTGACCGATGAAAAATTAAAATGGTTTTAGTCTCACTAAAAAGATCCTAAGAGGATACATCATTGAAAAATATATAAAATTTATAAAGGATATATAAAAATATTTTTTTCTTAAAATAAGGTATGTTTTATAAATTACAACATGATGGAAATTTGAAAACAATCCAACCAACATTGGGATATTATTCATGTTGATTTCAACTTAATGTAGTATGATGGTGAAGCCAAAGTTAAGATAACACTAAGAATGAAATATAAACATGAAGAAAATACAACCAATGGTGGGTTATGATTCATGCCAAGTTCACAATAATTTATTATTATGGTAAAGCCAAAGTGAATCTATTGATAATAAAAAATGGACATGTGAATATAATATAACTAGTGGTGGGATAAGCGACACATTAGGTTCACCAAAATTTATTATGATGGTGAATCCAATTGAAAATAACACTAAGAGGGAAAAAGTGAAAAGGTGAAAATGATCAAATTAGAAGTGGCATAAGATTCATGTCGAGTACACTAGAATGTATTCACATCATATGATGACCTATAACATTCATTTTTATCTCAACATAATAAGATACAAAGAAGGTCATAATAATATATCCTACATATAATTCAAAGAGTGGGCAAGGACCTAGTATTATCATAGACATAGTAGAGGTAAATCCACACTCAAACTTCAAAAAGATAGGTTCTAAATCTTATGCCTAAGATGTGGGCACTTTCACTAAACTTCAAGATGTAACAATGGTAATAAGGGTACAACATAAAAGGAAATGATGAGAAAGGTAACCTAGATCATATATATATATATATATATATATATCATATCACATTCATCTTTATCTCAACATAATAAGATACAAAGAAGGTCATAATAATACATCCTACATATAATTCAAAGAGTGGGTAAGGACCTAGTATTATCATAGACATAGTAGAGGTAAATCCACACTCAAACTTCAAAAGGATAAGGTTCTAAATCTTATGCCTAAGATGTGGGCACTTTCACTAGACTTCAAGATGTAACAATGGTAATAAGGGTACAACATGAAAGGAAATGATGAGAAAAGGTAACCTAGATCATATATATATATATATATATATATATACTAAATTAATAATAAGGTAAGTGGTGAAATAGTCAACCAATGTGTATACGATAATACCTAAGGTGATAAGGGAAATCATAAATAAAAAATAACTATACCAGAGTTTTACTATAAGGAGGAACATAATTAAGTATAAAAAATACATAAAATATTGGAATAATAAAATAGATTATACCTAATAAATAAATAATTTAAATATAATATGTAAATAGATACTTTAAATTTGTTGAAATCATTGATGACTCAATTTCCCATCTTGTCTCAAGTGGAAATTTTCAAGAGATGTTGGTTAAAAAAATCAAACAACAATAAGACATAGATATCCTAAGTTAGAGACTCCAAATAATGTGAAACCCCCTTGACACAACTCCTATTGATCTTCAAAGACCATAATCAAGCTTAGACCTATAAGATAAAAATATAAAACTCTATCTCAATATTTTACTACCTAAGAGTAGAGTTGTGAGCCTAAATAAGTAGATGAATATTTTATATGATTAGGAATGATAATATGAAAACTATGTGTGTGTGTGTGTGTGTGTGTGTGTGTGTGTATGTATAAATATGTGTGTGTGTGTAGAGAGGGATGCAATACCTGTAATTATTCTAAACTCTAAGATGATAGCATTAGTTAGGATGATATAGTTAGAATGATTTCAACTAACACAAAACTATATTAGGCATGCTGATATATCAAAATTAATATAGACATGAATTTATAAGTGGATTAGCTAGGCCAATCAATTACATGGAATTAAAAGTATGAAATAGACTGTATTAGATTGGTTGATACAATAGGAATATAAGGTGACTATCAATATTAAATGGAAATTAAAAAAAGAGGTAAGATGGAAAAATACTCAGAAGAGGTAAAAATGATAGTAATGAAGGTATGATATAAGATTATAAAAACATCTCTTGAAAATTACCATGAATCAATCCCACCATATTCTTGGTGCACCCTTTAAGGTGCACACACACACACACACACACACACACACACACACACAGATATATACATATATATACATATATACATATATACATATATATACATATATACATATATACATATATATGCATATATACATATATATACACACACACACACACACACACACACACACACACACACACACACACACACACACACACACACACACACACACACACACACACACACACACACACACACACACACACACACACACACATATAGAGAGAGAGATATGGATGTAATACCTATAACTATTCTAAACTCTAAGATGATAGTATCATCTAGGCTGATATAGTTATAAAGATGTCAACTGACACAAAACTATATTAGGCATGCCAATATATTAAAATTAATAGAGACATGAATTATAAGTGTATTACATAGGATAATCAATTACATGGAATTACAAGTATGAAATAGACTATATTAGATTGGTTGATACAATAAGAATATAAGGTGTCTATCAATATTAAATGGAAAGTAAAAAAAGAGGTAAGATGGAAAAATACTCAGAGGAGGTAAAAATGATAATAACAAAGGTATGATATAAGACTATAAAAACATATCTTGAAAATTACCATGAGTCAATCCCACTGTATTCTTGGTGTACTCTTTAAGGTGTGCACTTTATATATATATATATATATATATATATATATATATATATATATATATATATATATATATATATATATTGACATCTTTATAACTATATCAGCCTTGATGATACTATCATCTTAGAGTTTAGAATAGTTATAGGTATTACATCCATATATATATATATATATATATGGATGTATATATATATATATATATCTATATATATATATATATATACATATATATATATATATATATATACATCCATATATATATATATATGGATGTAATACCTATAACTATTCTAAACTCTAAGATGATAGTATCATCAAGGCTGATATAGTTATAAAGATGTCAACTGACACAAAACTATATTAGGCATGCCAATATATTAAAATTAATAGAGACATGAATTTATAAGTGTATTATATAGGCCAATCAATTACATGGAATTACAATTATGAAATAGACTATATTAGATTGGTTGATACAATAGGAATATAAGGTGTCTATCAATATTAAATGGAAAGTAAAAAAAGAGGTAAGATGGACAAATACTAGAGGAAGTAAAAATGATAGTAACAAAGGTATGATATAAGACTATAAAAACATATCTTGAAAATTACCATGAGTCAATCCCACTGTATTCTTGGTGTACCCTTTAAGGTGTGCACTTATATATACATACATATATATATATATATATATATATATATATATATATATATATATATATATATATATATATATATATATAGAGAGAGAGAGAGAGAGAGAGAGAGAAATGGATGCAATACCTATAACTATTCTAAACTCTAAGATGATAGTATCAACTAGGCTGATATAGTCATAAAGATGTTAACTGATACAAAACTATATTAGACATGCCAATATATTATAATTAATAGAAACATGAATTTATAAGTATATTATCTTGGCCAATCAATTACATGGAATTACATGTGTGAAATAGACTCTATTAGCTTGGTTGATACAATAGGAATATAAGGTGTCTATCAATATTAAATGAAAAGTAAAAAAAGAGGTAAGATCAAAAAATATTCAAAGGAGGTAAAAATGATAGTAATGAAGGTATGATATAAGAGTATAAAAACATCTATTTAAAATTACCATGAGTCAATTTCATTGTATTCTTGGTGCACCCTTTAAGGTGTACACGTACACGCACGCACGCGCGCGCACACATACACACACACACACACACACACACACACACACACACACACACACACACACACACACACACACACACAAAGATAGAGAGAGATATATATGGATGCAATACCTATAACTATTCTAAACTCTAAGATGATAGTATCATCTAGTCAGATATAGTTAGAAAGATGTCAACTGACACAAAACTATATTAGGCATGCCAATATATTAAAATCAATAGATCAATGAATTTATAAGTGTATTAGCTAGGCTAATAATTTACATGGAATTACAAGTATGAAATAGATTATATTATCTTGGTTGATACAATAGGAATATAAGGTGTCTATCACTATTAAATAGAAAGTAAACAAAGAGGTAAGATGGAAAAATACTCAAAGGAGGTAAAAATGATAGTAACGAAGGTATGATATAAGAGTGTTAAAACATCTCTTGAAAATTACCATGAGTCAATCCCATCATATTCTTGGTGCTCCATTTAAGGTGTGCACTTATGGATATTGATATGTTGAAAATACCCTCTATTAAAAAAGATCAGTAATGTGATAAAGTGAAAATATCAAGTATGTATATATATATATATATATATGGATTAGGTTGTGTGGTATATAATAAGTTTAAATCCAAATAGTAAGTGTCATGTAAGCCTTTGGTTATGTATAAATAGTAAAAACAACTTGGGTATGGGTGACATTAGGTGGAGGCACAAAGGTTTTAATAATATTAGTAAGAGTTCTAACATCATGACCTAATGTATATGTGGAGCCTCCCATAGGAAGAGTAAAACCATTTAGTGGATCCATGGGAGTATCCTTAGGTATAGGTTACTTGTCCCTAACCCATTTTGTATTGATTTTAAATTGAAAAATAAATGTTATAAGAATGCATGCTTCATGTTAATACAAATTTAAATTTAAAATTTTTATAAACTCTACATGGATCTACGTCATCAAAAATATTATCCTCATAGTCATCAAGGTTCTTAGTATAGCTACTATGATTAAAATTATTTTTGGGATTCACATCAACAACTTTATAAGGATGATCATTTTTAAAATCACCCACTTTTGATTTGAAATAAGCATAAGTATTAAATAATATAAGTTAGGTCAAATAACAAGTAACATAACTCAATATATAACTTCACTTAGTAGAATGTGTAGATGTAGACTTCCTAATTGACATAAGATATATGGATGAAAAAATTAAATGAAGCTAAGGCTAATGATAACCAATAAAATAAGAAAATACAAGACACAAATATGAAATCATATTTAAAATGTAATGAAAACTCTAAGGGGATACCTTAGAAGGTGTATAAATTCAAAGAACATATATGTGCACCAATTTATAAAAGTTTACATAATTCTAAAATAATAAGCTATAATTTGCTCCATGTAAATAATCATAAATTTAAACATATCATAAAATAATAACCTAAAGGTGTGAGGGTTTTTAAACCCTGGCTTTGATGACCAAAATATTGTGTTTATCAAAAAAATACATTATTTATTATTCAAGGGTAATAATTAAATACATAAATAATTATAAATAAGGAATAATGGATATCTAACAGAACTATATAAAATGATAGTCAAATCTATCTCATGAAATAAAAATAGAAATAGACAAAAAAATATTTAACAAGAGAAACAAAAAATAATGAAAATATAAATAAAAATAGAATATGACACATATTATTATCTAAATTTATAAATATAGATCTAAACTTTATAATTGATAATGTGGATCTTCATGAAATATAATTATATAAATATATAAGATTATAATTATTGGTATAATAAATTTTTAAATGGTAGCCTTGGTAGGTTATGGAATATATGCCCCCTTTTTCCTCCTAATATTTTTCTAGCTACCTATTACTCCATCCTCTACTATGTTTCAATCTATATAAATTTATAATTAGGTGCATTATCAGATGTTGAGTATGGTTGTGTGATCATTGTGTGAAATTGATGGGCATATTTAATTGTATTACCTCTATTTTTATCCTTGACCTATCCCTTGAAATTAGAAACAAAATTAGTGTGTGAATTTTTTTTATACTAAGGCTACCCTTTCATATCTTATAGATACATGTCTTATTCACTTATAATAAGAGTCAAAGTAGTTATCTTATGCATGTGAGTGAATTATAATTGAGAAAAAGGTTCCAATTTTTATCCATATATATTTAAGTGAAACTACCTAAAATTTCACTTAAACCATATTTAGGTAAAATGTGATGATGGAACAAGTCTTGAAGATTATGATTAATCTATTTTTATCAACGTGATATCTCCTTGATAATTTTTGTAATATATAGGGAAATGTGTAGCTTAATAACTTAATATGATTATCTATTCAATTGATAATTTTTAGTTTATTAAGTATGTATTTGTATATATTGAGATATATAGGATAAAACATAAAAAGGATGAACATAGATGAAAGGAAAAACTTAAATTCAATGCACAAGGAATCAGGCTAAGGTATAAGGACCAAAAAAATTCAAAGGGATAAAATATATTTTTATGAATTCCATACTAGGTGAAATACATGACCATAATGAGGATGATGTTAATAAAAATATGTGTGATTTGGATCTTTTAGGTAATAATAAATTTATATAAGATTATCTAGATAAAACTAGCCTAGATAGAGTTTAATGTGGGCTTAAATGTGTGAGAAGACAACCAAATATACACAAGTGAATGAATCATGAACAAATAGGGTTAATACATAATGGAAATGGGTCTTGTAAAAATACTATGTTTCTATACTTTAATATATTTTTAAGTAATTATAAAACTAATCACAACATAACATTTATAATATAATAATAAATTCACTGTAATTTTTCAAGTGTCTATGAAATGCTCATAATTTGAATTATAAAACATAAAAGTTTTTTGTGAATATTTAAGTACCTATAAAATGAAATCATTAACACATTATAAATTTTTTTTTTATGTTAACCCTAATCCTATAGTGATTAATAGGAATTATTACAATATTCTCCATCTATTATAATCTATAAAATCAATTCTTGAATGCACAACCATATTATCTAATGTATTATTCCATGTTTTTTCATTGGTGGAGGTGACCCATTTAATAAACATATCATCCTTTATATTTAAATATAATACATCATAAATTTTTGAATCGATGTCCTAAAATGTAGGTACATAACTATTATTGATATCCTTACCAAAAATACAAATTAGAAGCTTAAATTCACTTTTTCACTCTATTTTTATCTAGATCATATAATTTCCATTTAACGAGGTGGGGTTTACATAATTTATCATTTTGGTAAAAATATCCATGTTATTAATTATCAACTTTATAGATTATGATAGCTAAGAGTCAACTTTATTCATTGTTTTATAATTTTTTGGATCATTTACACATCATTTCCTTGAATTTATTCCTAAAGGCCATCCTTTCAACTAAAATTCATTAAAATGTTCCCATTCCATACAAGCTCCAATATTTTATACAATTAAAAATATAGGGTATGAGTTCATATAAGTTATTATTTATTATAATTAACTATTTAGTATGAATATATAATATTTACCTCATGGCATTTATTCTAATGTCTAATAAAACCTCTCCCTTAGTGTTATTTATCACCCTTTCCTATACACACTAATTAGTATATTTATATGTAAAAGAACTATATATATTTTGAGTTGATGATGAGAGTGTATGGAAAGAATATAAGGTATTTCCAAACCCTATCCCTTCATTTTTCACATTGATGAAGCAAAGATTTCTAATGGAAAGTCAATGAGGAAATCAGTGAGGCACAGGAGTGGGTAGACTATGAGGAGTGGTCAATGGATTGTGATGAGTGATAATATCAATATGGTAGGAAACACAATTTTTCATCTACCACAACTAGATATAGCCAAAAATATTGGCTAAAAATAAATCATGAGGGTGCTCTACTAATAGTTGAGGTGTTATCTTCTCAGGAGGTGGCTATGGGAGCACATTACATTCCCCTCAATAAAGGGTTTTTGGTTGAATTCTAGAGCATGATGTGTTTATTTATTTTGAGGATGGTATATCCTAACACTCAAGCACTCCATAGATGCTATCTTCTTTAGAAAACCCAAGTAACTAGTTTTGAAGGCCAAGGATTTTGATCTAAGTATTTAAGATTTGAAAAATAAATATTCCATTGGTAAATTCATTGGGAAATGGATTATAATTGGTAAAATTGAAACCTAGGTTATAAGGTCTAGGGGGATGAAATATTTCTCATATTGCTCCCTAAAAAAAAATATATGAACCCTTCTAAGCCTTAGATGGTGTTGATTTGTGGATCTAGTAGTATTCCCTAATATTGATGCTTATAAAATTAAAACAGGTAGTATTCCCATTTGGATTAGACTATATGGGCTTCCAACAAAGTATTAGTCATAGGATTTTTTCAAGGTGCTTAGGGGCTTGATGGGATATTTTATCCAACTTGATACTTATACTCAAGAGGCACCCTAACCTCTTATTCAAAGATTTATGTTTTTGTGGATATGGATAAGGAAATACCTAAGTGTATCTTAATGAAGTCATATGGAATGATTTAGTTTCAATCCATGGACCTATCAAAGTTTCTCTTTTTAGTGTTTTAGTTTTTTTGTGACAAGGGAACACATTCAAATTTAACTTTAAGGTCTGAACCTTAAATCAATCTCCCTCTATCATCCAAACCTATAATTCCAAGCTTATCCCCCCTCTTAGGCATTTTATTCCATAAATGGAG
>JARHVA010010789.1:0-47500 GCA_037957365.1 Torreya grandis
AATGCATATCAAACATCTTTGTAATATAGAAGGAATCGCATAAAGATATTGAATCTAAGGACTTTCCAATAACATGTCTAAGACTTTAACACTAGATATTACTCTAAAATTACTGGCCATATGTGTTGGACCAACAAGTAGTGGTAATGTGATCTCAACAATAGAAATTTGAACATGGCCATTGATTCCATTTATTATTATTATTATTATTATTATTATTATTATTATTATTATTATTATTATTATTATTATTATTATTATTATTATTATTATTATTATTATTATTATTGGAAGTATATCCTTATCGATATATCCAATATGAAAGAGAAGTGTGATATTAAAAATATTCACTCTTGAACCATTATCAACCATGACACTCTATAATGTTTGATGATTAATGTAATATTAAATTGTCACAAAGATTGAAAATCATAATCATCATTGACAATATCATGCTCTGAGAATGTGATAAGTTGTATAGATGACACTAAAACATGATATGAACAAATGATGTCATTCAAAGGATGGTGTGTCTTGGTATGAAGATGATAATAAACTAGTGGAGGATGTGCATGATATGTACTTCAATTTTTATTTGTATGTTATTTATTTCAATGTATGCTTAGGAAAAGTATCACTAAATATCTTCAGTTTTCTAATCTCACTTGGCTGTGACTTTGTACTTTCAAGAGGTATGCTTACATCAATTATGATATCATCTATTGAATCTTAAATCTTATGTCTCAAGTTGATGCATCTATTGGTATTATGTCCTAGTGCTCTATGAAAATCACAAAAATCATTTTATTCAAATCCTTTGGAATAGGTTTACTCAAATCAACCTCTTTAATGAGAGGGAACGATACAAAATGACATTACAATAATTTTTGTAACATCTTGTAGGGAGTTTATTGAAAGTTGGTAAATTATCTCCTTGGAGGAGTTGATAATATAATATGTAGAGTAGGTTCTAAAACTATATTTACTATTGCCTTTTGTTCACTCTTATTTTTACTTGTTATATGGTGGCTTACTCATATTATTTTCATGAGAAATAAAAAGTTGGATGGTTTTGTACTCAAGCATATTCATGGCCAACAACTTAACTTCTCTCTCCTTAACTATCTAACATAAATTAATGAATGATATAAACTTATTAAACATAATATATTCATGTGTAAGTGCAATAAATATTTATTTGAAGATGTATTTAATTTTTTTACCTATCAAATAATTTTTCATTTTGGATAACATGGTCTTGTACCTCAAGTCATATTATGCGACAGGCTCATTAGATTCTTGTTTGAGTTAAGAAATCTAAACATACGAAATATTTTCACTGATGTTGATTGATAAATTTTCAAGGAACAAATATGCCAAATTATTGAATGCATGAAATTATTGATGTGGTAAATATTAATACCATACAAGTGTGTATTATTTAAATTTTCTAGGACATAAATTGGTTGACATTCCATCATTAGATGCATAATATGAGCATGTTGCATGAAATTATCTCAAATGTTTTTTAGGGTCATATTTTAAATAATTAAATGTAATATTAGGTCCCAAAAAACCATTTGGTAAAGGATATACAAAAATATATCGAGTCAATTGAGTATGTAATAAAGTTTGTGAATCCAGTGCCTAATTAGGTTTCAAAGAACTTTGTTCCATTTGCAACACCTTGGTTTGTAGAGTAAGAATGGTATACATAATGGATTATCCACTATGAATATAATTTGTGTTAACCAATGGTGGTTTCTCAAATATTTGAGTAGGAATTAACATATTAACATGTTAAAACCCTTAGGTCACTCCCATAATAGATGGTTGTAAAAATGTCATATCGAATTGTGTAAATAATAAAAGCTGATTTTATATGATAAACTAGTATTATACACTTGACAAATGTCACTCATGGATCAACCCTTCAGTTCATAATATTCTTTCTACTAAAATGCTCATGTTCATCATCTTACTATGCCTAAATTCTTATCTTATATTTTGATCCTAATATTTTGATTACCCATATCACATGTATCCCAAAGTCTAAATAAAGACTGATTAATATCCCATTCTAGAAGTTATATATCTTCAACAACTTTATATTCTCTCAGACACTACCATTCATAATAGGATACTAACATCAATGCTAGTGTCCCAGATCTAACTTTAGTGTCCACTACTTAGAAATGGTCAAATTTTTAAATCTTTCGACATTTATGTGTCTTCTTATTTGTCTAAGTTAACACTCCCATGAGATAATTTAAAATTTTATTGTATAAATATAAATAAAATACCATTCATTATCATCAAATACAAATCAAGGACACATCTATCCTATAATAGGAAAGATCACTTCTCATTCTTTCAAAACTACACTATTCTTCTTTATTTCCAAATTATTCATAAGAGAAGTATTCTCATAGGTCTAAATAGTTTTAATATAAACCTATGAACAATATTTGTCAAGTTACAATCTATATCACTATATGCACTCACATATAACATATTACACAATTATTCATACACAATCTCACATAAGGGGGAGAACTACATTAGTTTGAGACCCTCTTCAAAGTATATGGATATGTAGGTAAAATTCATTGATGGAGGGATTTTTGAGGTCAACTCGACTTCACTTGAGCCCACTAACATTTTTTTTGAAAAGTGACATGCCCAAGTTGGAGGACAAGGGTTTTGAGCAAAAGACTAATATAAATAACTTATGTACATGATCAAAGTTGAAAATATATAAGGTGATAGTGAACCCTAACATGGGTAGTTATTCATTCAATAAAAAGACATTTATTACATACCAAATAGAAGCATCAGATTCAAGACATAAGTGTCGATGATAGTGTATAGGCTAAAAGAGAAAAAATATTCGGATCTAATGAATCACTATGGAGCATCATCTTGTCTTCTCTTATAACTACATATTATAAAACTACCTATACTTTAGTAAATAAACTAATTATTATTTATTTTTCATGTTTTTACCTTTAAATTATTGTTTTTAGCATTGTACTTTATATATTTAGCATACTTTAATAACTTAGCACTGTATCAAAATATTATGAATTTGAATTATTGAATTTTCCTAATTTTAAAATATTTAGCCATTTATTTGATTAGGATATTTTCCCTTTCTTTTAATTACAAATTTTTTTAAACGTTTGGTGAACCCAACCTCTGAGTCTTCTTACGCAAAATCCTAGCTTGACCTAGGTTTTTTTAATTTTTAATTTCTAAATTGTTAAAAATATTAAGAATCATATTTACTTTAACAAAAAAGGAATCAATCATATTTAATATGGATACATATATTACTTATTTTCATGTACAATATATGATGATATTCATTGCTTAATATCTTCCATAAATTGCTAAATAAATTAATGATATAATCAAATGGAGTTAACCAATTGGTACAAACAAATAGAGTGATTTAACACAAAATAAGAATATAATATCTCTTTATAATTCTTATTGAAATACTATTTAACCCTTATCTAGATTCACTAAGCACCAACATGCCTACTCTAAGCCTTTTGTCCCACCTATATCCTATTCAAGTGATAGTTATAATCTCGCTCCCATTATTCTCCATGTCTTATGTTGGATTCCACTATCCATTTTTTATTACATAAAAGGAAATGGTGACCAACATGTTAAGCCACCTACTAATGAATAATAGGTTCCTCATAAGCCTAAACCAGTCACATAATATAATGGATATGATATTATCAAATGGTTAAGCAATACACATGCTAAAATCTCAATCCATGAGCTTTTGAAATAGTCAACTATCTATAAGAATATCTTATATGAGGCCTTTTGTGAAATCCAAGTATTAAGTGACATAGAGAAAACTTATTTTGTGAATGTTATGTAAGATCTAAAAAATAATGGTAATCTCTTAATTTTTTATTACAAATATTTACTCTCAAAGGATATCATCAATCAAGATATACCTTTATTTATATAAGTCAATATTCACAATAAATAAATCAAAAGAGTATTAATCAATAATGGATTAGATCTAAAAAATTTCAACACAAAATTCTTAAAAATAATGGGCATAAAAAATAATCTTCTTCAAAAATTAGATATCCATATCAAAGGATTTGATAATTCATGTAGCCCACCAGTTAACCAAATAACATTAGGTGTGACATTGGGACCAAAAATAGTACAAGCTACATTTCAAGTAATATCTCAATGATTGCATTATAATTTACTCTTGGGCATACATAGGATACATATTATGAAAACTGTGCCATCTACATTACATCAATGTGTTAATTTTATACATGTGTTAGAGGTACAATCACTGAGAGGGGGGAATCAATGGTGACAAATAATTTCAACTTCAATTCCAATCCTTTCAAACCCTTATTTAATTACCAAAATCATTCATAGAATATATAAGTCATTCATAATAATGAATCAAAAGATAATGCAAGATCATATACACAACACATATTCTATGTGGGAAACCCTCTTGGGGAATAAAACCCACTCTCAAGCCTAAAAACACATGGACTACTTGTCCTATAAGAAGTATACAAACATGATAGTCTTTTTGACCAAAATTTAGTGAAACACCTATTTCACAAGGAGAACCTACCCCTAAGATGATCATGTCCTTCTGACCACTTTTTGGTCATATCCTTCTGATCGACTTTAGTGAAACACCTATTTCACAAAGAATATCTACTGCTAAGATGATCAAATCCTTTTGACCACATTTATCTTCAAACCTACAAGATCACTATCCTTAACATCATAAATATGACCTACAGGTCATACACATAGTCATCAACTTTCTCTACTCTTTAATCCATTCACTGGTCACACACCCTTTCTTTTAATCCACAACTCACACACACCTCTTCTTACAAGTCTCTCACCTCTATAAATAACCAAATTTTATTTCACCTTTTATAGATCCTTCATTATTATTATCATGTTCATAATATTACTTGTTAGCCACAACACATGCCTTTACTCTTAAGGTATATACATGGGTCATCTTTAAGCACAACCTTATTTCAAATAGGCCTAAGTCACATTTTAGGTCCTATGAAGACCCATTAACCTCTTTGACACTTCTTTGACAAATTTAAAAAACATTAACCCATGCCACACAATCTATAGGTTCTCTTTAAGTGATAACAACCATCACAACACTGTACTACTAAAGCTCAATTCACTCAAACAACATTCTATGTACATAATGGCCATGAACAAACACATAGTCACATTCTAAGCCTTTGATCATATTAAATATGATTGATCAAACCTTCATAATCCACATAGATGGTACTCATAGAGTCTACAACACTCTACGATAGTTATATCATCTCAAAACACTTAAAGACCATCAAGAACAACTCAATTATCCTTCTCAGGTCACTTTTAAAGTATGAATAAACATACAATCAAATTTGGATCTCAATAAATTTGACTATATAAACATTTAAACTTTTAAATGAATATTTCCAAATTTGAATTGAAGTCCTCTATAACTTTGCTTTTTACACCATGGTCAAATTCTACATATATCAAAAGTTATGGCTCAAAAACCAAGTATTAGTCTTTCCTTTGTTAAATTCAAATATTTAAATCCAAATGGTAATAGTTAAACTATGGTCATTTAGAACACATCTCATGCTCTTCTCTTAGCTTGCTCAACTTACACCATTGATATTATTTATAATTATATCTAACTTTAACTTGTAGTGCACTAATGTCCCAATGTTAAACCTTGAACATGTTGGTCTCATCTCATGCTTTATGGTAATCTTGACCACATATGTACCATCAATCTCTGTTGAGTAGCCTAATCTTTATCTTGCAGTGCTCACCATTAGATCTTGCTCAAAACTCCTAAGATTATGACACTTGGCACCCTCACATGCCTTCTGATCACTTTACTAACAATACATGCATTTGGTCAACTTGGTAATCCTGCATGCTTTGTTGACTTTTTTACTTATCTCACACCATTAATCTTCATAAGTATGAATCACTACTCACCATTGATCTTCTGTCAGACTAGCAAGCTTGTGACATTTGTCACCAATGTGTGCAACCTTTGACATGTTGAGTTAATAGGCACCATTGATTTCAATAAGTATAATTAAGCATCCACCATTAGATTTTCTAGACCAGTGACCTCATACTTCAACATGGTTAAACTTAATAGTCTCTAACTCATCATACTCTACTAGAGCAACTTTGAAGCTTTATAACTTGAGCTATACAACACTTCAAGTCTCCAAACTTTTAGGGTATATTTTTGGCACTATAAATAGCATCTCCTTATAAACCTTTGATCAAAAAAGACTTTATACATACCTAAAATAAATTCATAAATATAATGGTTCATACAAATCTACATGACATGTAGTGATGGTTTGGCTAAGTATGGGAACCTCTATAATCTGCTTGGAAATACAACTTTGTCCTTTAATAACTTTTGTTGTGCTCAATCGCATGACCTAAAATTTTAACCACATGATCTCCTTACATAGGGGAATCCATACATACATCAATATTCTCCGAAAACCTTCACACATGTGAAATACAACATCATTAATATCCTTACTAAGATTTTTCTGTCACAAAACCAACTAGGCCAAGATGAACATAATTAAGAACAAAATGAATACCATGCACTTACAAAAGATATCCAATCATCCTTGACCTCTGATAGGACCCTTTTCATAGCCTTAAATCACCATAATGATCCCTAAACATCCTTAACCATGTCAAAATTGAAGATCAACCATGCCTACTTCAAGCATATTAGGCTAAGCACACCACACACATTGTCATTAACACTTAGATTATCAAGACACTTCAACCACTGACCTGGATACCTCCATGACATCAATGAAAACTCTCCAAGAAAATTATGGTACATTATAGGCCATGCCTACAAATTATGATTTTTTTAAATTCTAAAAAATGTTACACTCTAACATGGAAGGGGTTCCTCAAATGATAACACCCACACAAATCATTTCAATAGAGCATATATCAACTTATTAAATGGGTGAATTGAGAAAAATAAATCACTTTTCTAAAGATGTTCATAAAACACTAACATCCAAGATGCACACAAATACATATAAGGAACATAAAATAGAACAAAAGTACAAAGAAATAGAGAAAAATCCATTGCAAAAAGAACCAATGATAAGTACATAATAAGAAAATCAAACATTTTAATTTAGTTTATTAATGGATTCTAAAAAAAAATATGGTACAGTTTCATGTTATGAAAATGATGATGATGTTCCTAAGATATGATAAATGAATAGTTGTGAAAACTTATTTGATATACTTGAGTATCTCTCACACAATTTATTTACATCTATAGGCCTTGGTACACATATTATGAATTAATCACTAGAGGATACAAAATCAAATACATACAAAGGAAAGGCAAATATAATAGATGAGCATGTGAGTTCTTGTTATACAATCCAACCCTCTTGGCTAAAATCTTTAAGCCATCCTTAGAAGGGACAAATGAAGATACATCATGTTAATAATTTGGAGCCCTCACATAGGTCACCACAAAATATTTTACAAGTTATGTGAAATAAGATGATTTGCACGTAATAATTTATATTTTACTCAAACACATGATGATATCTTTGCCACCTACCAGACATAGGTTAGGAAGTAGGTTGGTGCATACAAAACACCATATTGTGATTATCATCAAATAAAAGGCCATGATATATATAATTGTGAGGTACTATAGAAACAAATCCAAAAATACAAAAATGAATTAATTATACAAATTATTCAATAAAAACTACAAATACCTTCAATGTCCAAAAATTCTAAAGATAAAATTACAAAGGGACATACTCGAAAAATCCCATGACAATAACATTTAACTATTATTGCAAATATTGGTGGGCATTATTATGAACATCTCAATATTGATGCAAATAATTAAGATATAGTTTACAAAATTACAAATCTACAGTAGATGGGACATGATATACATGAGTTAAAACATTGTCCACTCTTCCCCAAATCTCTTAGGTACATTATATTACCCATCACATGTGGACCAAAATTAGTTGATACCCCCATATGGATAATTAAATAGTTGACAATACCAATATGTGAATAGTTTTTCAATTTTAAGATAAAATATTTGAATTTTGAATGATTGTTATTGTGATAGATCAATATATTTTGGTATAAAATTACTAGAATATATCAAATAAGTGCCAAAGATTCAACATCGACAATTTTGGCAAGTAGAGCCAACATAGAATTTGAATTATTTAATTGTCATAATTTTCAAATACCTTAAAAATTTGTTTGATTATAATATTATCCACTATATTTAATTCCATAAAGTGTTAAACAAGAAGGAAAATATAATAGTGAAAGTATCAAATGTATTATCCATGCTTGCACTTGTTATGTTCAAAAGAGTTTTCAAATTTGTATGATAATCCTAAGGTTTCTCACAGATTGCTTCTCAAAAGTTATTAATAATTTTTAATTTATTAAAATCTACTAGCTCATAGTCTATATATGTAATGACATCTTGATGCTCATGAACGTTAGTGTTGTTCAGATTATATTGTTCATGTTTAGAAGAATTATTAGACACTTATACATATTAAAATTATTCATTACTATAGAAAGGTCAGAGTTGTGCAATTTTTGAAGCCATTGCATTTATTCTTCTTCACTTGGAACATTATCTCAATAGATCATGTAGGATAAAAAAAACAAATGAGAACAATGGGTTAGTGTTTGAATTTTTGCTTGACCTCAACATCCCTTATGTTGAGCACTACCTACATACATATGCTTCAAATAGGGATCAAACTCCATGTAGTTCTCTTATGCTACAATGGTGTGTGTGAAATACTAATTTAATGTTATATGATGGTGACATACTAATACAATTATGTGCTTCACAATGAATTATGACTTTGGAAGTGTATTCAAACTTAACTCAGGGGTATTTGGGTTGTGTGGATGTAGAATTGGGAAGAATAATTACTTTCTTCTCAAAGTGAAGTTATATGTTCTATTACTTTTCAATCATATGAGCTCCTAGTGAACAAATGGTTATAAAATGTAGATTTATAGTGATCATTTGGTAATTTCATCGAATCATAATTTTGAAACATATAGGATGACAAATTTTAATTTGAGAAACTACTCATTATTTAGAAAGAGGAATAAATCGATGAATTTAGACACTACTAGCAAGCGGGATTATCATGAAAGTGAAGGCATGTTTGAGGATAAAAAATAACTAAGTTATAAATATGGACCAGTCCAAGGATGAACGTAGGGTATTTGGAGTAAGGAATAGGAACATATTATAATCATTATTTGCTTACCTTCATATTGCCTTCAACTATTGCCTTCACATTGGTAAGGAGTGGTTGACCAATATGAAGGCAATAGTTGACACTACCCATATGTGAATAATTTTCAATTTTAAGACAAAAATATTTACATTCTGCATGATGGGTATTGTGATAGATCAATAGAAATATATTTTGGTATAAAATTACTAGAATATATCAAATAAGTGCCAAAGATTCAACATAGACAATTTTGGCAAGTAGAGTCATCATGTTGTCCTTTACCTCCTAAGTGTGAGGACATATGGGAATAGTTATTTAAATTCAACATATCCAAAAAAATGAAAAAATCAAATAATAAATAAAATACAAATAAATTTTAAATAAATAAAAAATATAAAAATACTTAGCATTTACATGTTTATTAGAGTTTTCAAATGTTGTTTACTTTATTTTAATAGATAACATATCACTTTCCTTTCTATACACACACGTTTCATGGGTACTTGAGTTTGATACAAGAATAAATTAGATCCATGATACATAAGCATAAAAATGTTGGACCTTTCATCCACCTGTGTGACACACTATGTTAGGAGAATCTGCTTCTATTGATCATAATTGATACATGTTACATTGTTTTATTATAAATTTACATTATCATGTTGTTCTTATATACTAATGTTTATAGGTATTTATAATCATGCTTACGAATTACATAATGTAATAGATATGATATATGTTGAGACACTTTTATAACAAATTTATGCATGGATTAGTATGATATGATTATGCTAGTTTCCTATATTTCACTTATTCATCTTCTCACATGGCTTACTTGAGTGTAATTATTATTTTCTACCTTATTTTAATTAAAAAAACATTTAAACATGTTTCTTTTTTGTTGGACATAGTTCCTTGAGTGTTGTTTATTTGGTGTGAAGACATTTTGAGATGTCCTCCCCTTGAGTGTGAAACATTTGAATATGCCCCGTGTTTGGAATATCCTTAGACCCCTTTTGCATGACATTGATTGCTCTTGTGTGTGTGATCAATTATTTTATGAGATTATACTTTTTACTTCTATACATTTCCATGATTCATATAACGTATCTTAGGGCTTGTTGTGATTAGATACTGCAAGATTCATTGATATATCTACTTAGACATGATACCACTATATGGTTCATTACTACATGATTGATACAACTATGGCATGGTTATCTTATCCTTTTGAGATAAGGTGACTATAGATTTAAATCCCCTCACTTCAAACCGGAGATAAGGTGACTATAGATTTAAATCCCTCACTTCAAACTGGGGGGTATATAATTGGGGGCATGTCATAGAGACATGATTCCACATACACACAATTCATATAATTTGATATAATTTACATGACTCAGATATAAACTTGGGTTAGAATCTTATCTATTTGGCATCAATTTTATGGATTTAAGATAGATTTTTATAGATTTGTGACATATATTATATATTATTTATAAATAAGAGATTACATTTTGATATATACTTCAACTTGGGACACATTATATGTGCTTATGCCATGAAAATACACCACATCACATATACATATTAAGATCATAGACAAGTTTATACATCGACCTTACCAAGATGCACCGAATGAGACTTTATATATTTAAAGTTATTGGCTCCTTTGAGTAGTGAAGTTGAGACTTAGTGCCTTTTATGACCTTGGCACTAATTGCCTTTTTCAATTTGATATGGTTAAACCATTTGACTTGGGTGAGATTGGCTAGATTATGTATACACTTGAGTTATAAAATTTAGGGTCATTGATCTCGATGGCTTTGACACAACTCACCATTATGCCAAATTAGGGGCATGATCACCATCCAATTATCCTCTTCACATCTCCAAATTTCTATTTTTAACCTCTCCATCCAATGCTTTAGAAAATATGCATCATTACCAAAGTAAAATACCAAGGGGAACATAGTTGCATCGATGCATAAGTTTATTCCTTGATTTATTTTATTTTAGGTATTTTAGTTATTCAATTTTCATATTATATGCTCCAATTACACAGTAACATTTTCTTGGTTGTAAGTTATACACAAAAATATTCAAACAAGGCTCAATCAAGATACAAGGTGTGTTTTACACACCAAGGTACACATTTATTTCATTTAACCCTAGTAATTTCATCTTTATGCATTACTAGATTAAAGGGGGAGACTATAGGTACCAAAATATGATTTTATATGATAAAATAATATTTTACACTTGAAAAGTACCACTCATGGTTCAAACCTTTAGTTCATGATCTTCCCACTACCAAAAGGCTCATTCCCACCATCTCATTGTGCTTAAATGCTTATTATATAGTTTGAAACTAATATTATGATTATCTAGATCACGTGTATCCCATAATTTGTATAAAACTTGATTAATATCCTAATCTAGTTGTTACATATCTTCAATAACTTTATATCCTCTAGGATATTATCATCCAAACAAAAACACTAACATCGACACTAATGTCTGAACCTTACAAATGGTCAAATTTTCAAATATTTTAACATGTATGGGTTGGCCTATTTGTCTAAGTTAATTTTACCATGAGATTATTTCAATAGGTGTTGTATAAATACAATTAAAATACCATTAACTATCATCAAGTATAAATCAAGCACATATCTAGCTTATACCAAGAAAAACACCTCTCATGATTATAAAACTATCTTACTCTTCCCTATTTATAATTTAATCATAAGAGCAGTATTCTCCCATATCTGAAGCATTCATAGATCATCCCATGAGATTATTTTTTAAGTTACAAGATAAATCATTACATGCACTCGCATATAGAATATTACACAATTATTCACACACAAGCCCACATAAGGGAGAAAACTACATCAGTCTAAGGCCCTCTTTAGAGTATATGTCTATGTAGGTAGTGCTTATTGATAGAGGGGTGTTTTAGGTTAGCTTGAATTCATTTGAGCCCACTAATCTTGGTTTTAAAACATGGCATGCCTAAGTTAGAGGACCTCAATTTTGAGAAAAAAATTTATATACAAAACATGTACACATGATCCAAGTTGATAATCTACAAGGAAATAATGAACCCTAATAAGCAAAATTGGTGTTTCTATAAAAGGACTTGTATTCCATATCAGATAAAAGCATCATATTCAATAGTAGTGTCTAGATATTGATGGTAGTGTTTAGGTTGACAAAGAGAAAAGATTGAAATTTTTATGAGTCACTATGGAGCATCATCCTATCTTCTCCTATACTTGAATCTTCCAAACCTGCCTCTACATCAATAAATTAGTATTATTTTTTCTTCATGTTGCTACATTCAAATTACTATTTTGAGAATTGCACTTTATATATTTAGCATACTTTCATAATTCAACAATATATCTTAAATTTTGTGAATTTGATTTATTTAATTGGCCTAATTTTTAAATACCTTAGACATTTGTTTGATTATAACATTCTCCCCTATCCTTAATTCCAAAAAGTGTTAAACGATAAGGAAAATATACCAGTGAAAGTATCAAATGTATTAGCCATGCTTGCACTTGTTATGTCTAAAAGAGTTTTCAAATTTGTATGATAATCCTAAGGTTTCTAATAGATTGCTTCTTGAAAGTTATTAATAATTTTTAATTTATTAAAATATACTCGCTCACAACCTATAGATGTAATGACATCTTGATTTTCCTGAAGGTTAGTGTTGTTCATATTATATTGTTCATGTTTAGAAGTATTATTAGACACTTATACATATTAAAATTATTCATTACTATAGAAAGGTCCTAATATACCCTTATTCTTATCCATATTATGTGCCTTATAAAAATAAATATAACTATGGACAACTTGATTAATACTTAAACTAGCACTTCTTTTAAGAGAGGTAAAAACAAATTTCTTAGATTGCATAAAATATTAAATAGAAACTTAGAAAATTGTTATCAAATAATTTAAAAAATTTGAAAATCCTAATACAGCAATTGGAAAAACAAAAAGAAGGAAAGAAACCCTAGCAATATGAATGGTTAGTGTTTTAAAATATTTGATCAATAGATAGGTTCACTAATATGTTTTATCAAAATTGGATAAAATTAACCTAATCTAATTTAGACAAGTCATCGAGTAAAATCAAACTATATAAAATATGACATAAATCATACAAACTGATTTGTAACTTACTATATTTATAGATATGTTAATAAATGAAATTACCAAAGAGGAGTAACTTAGCTAGAAATATGGCATGCAAAACTTTGAATGATATTGTAAAATTGATTGTATGAGCTTACTATAAATTAGGAATAAGGTTTTGCACCTACCTGGAAAAAGGTTTTATTTCAAAAAAAGATAGGATGGCACTGGTGTTTATAGGGTGCACTAATGTCCACTAATATTTTTACCCTCTATGTAAATATAGATTGGTGCACATTTGCCTGTGGGTCTAATATACATGATCATAGTTGTGCATTTTTTTATAGAAGGCATTGCATTTATTCTTCTTCACTTGGAACATTAGCTCAAAAGATCATGTAGGATAGATAGAAGAAATGGAAAAAATGGGTTAGTGTTTGAATTTTTGCTTGACCTCAGCATCCCTTGTGTTGAGCACTATTACATACATATGCTTCAAATAGGGATCAAACTTCATGTAGTTCTCCCATGCTACAATGGTGTGTGTTAAATACTAATGTAATGTTATATGATGGTGCAATCCTATTATAATTAGCTTCAACAATGAATTATGACTTTGGAAGTGTATTCAAACTTAACTTAGGGGTATTTGGGTTGTGTTGATGTAGAATTAGGAAGAATAATTGCTTTCTTCTCAAAGTGCAGTTATATGTTCTATTACTTTTCAATCATATAAGCTCTTAGTGAACAAATGGATAGAAAATGTAGACTTATAGTGATAATTTGGGAATTTATTTGAATGATAATTTTGAAACATATAGGATGACAAATTTTAATTTGAGAAACTACTCATTATTTAGCAAGAAGAATAAATTGATAGATTTAGACACTACAAACAAGCGGGATTATCCTGAAAGTGAAGGCATGTTTGAGGATAACAATAACTAAGATATAAATATGGACCAGTCCAATGATGAACTTAGGATATTTGGAATAAGGAATAGGAACATATTATAATCATTATTTACTTGCCTTCATATTTCCTTCAACTATTGCCTTCACATTGGTAAGGAGTGGTTGACCAATATGAAGGCAATAGTTGACACTACCCATATGTGAATAATTTTTTAATTTCAAGACAAAAATATATGAATTTTAAAATATGGGATTTGTGATAGATCAATATCAATATATTTTGGTATTAAATTACCAGAATATATCAAATAAGTGCCAAAGATTCAACATAGACAATTTTGGCAAGTAGAGCCATCATGTTGTCCTTTGCCTCCTGAGTGTGAGGACTTATGGGAATATTTATTTAAATTCAAAATATCCAAAAAAATAAAAAAATAAATAAAATACAAGCAAATTTTAAATAAATAAAAAATATAAAAATACTTAGCATTTACATGTTTATTAGATTTTTCATATGTTGTTTACTTTACGTTAATAGATAACATATCACTTTCCTTTCTATACACACATGTTTCATGGGTACTTGAGTTTGATACAAGAATAAATTAGATCCATGATACATGAGCATAAAAATGTTGGACCTTTTCTCCACTTGTGTGACACACTATATTAGGAGAATCTACTTCTATTGATCATAATTGATACATGTTACATTGTTTTATGATAACTTTACATTATCATGTTGTTCTTATATACTAATGTTTATAAGTGTTTATACTCATGCTTAAATATTACATAATTTAATAGATATGATATATGTTGAGACATTTTTATAACAAATGTATGCAGGGACTAGTATGATATGCTTATGTTAGTTTTCTATATTTCACTTATTCATCATCTCACATGGCTTACTTGAGTGTAATTATTATTTTTTACCTTATTTCGATTATAGAACATTTGAACATGTTTATATTTTGTTGGACATAGTTCCTTGAGTGTTGTTTATTTGGTGTGAAGACATTTTGAGATTTCCTCCCCTTGAGTGTGCAACATTTGAATATGCCCCTTGTTTGAAATATCCTTAGACCCCATTTGCATGACATTGATTGCTATTGTGTGTGTGCTCAATTATTTTATGAGATTATAATTTCTACTTATAGACATTTCCATGATTCATATAATGTATCTTAAGGCTTGATGTGATTGGATACTACAAGATTCATTGATATATCTACTTAGACATAATACCACTATATGGTTCGTTACTACATGATTGAGACAACTATGGCATGGTTATCTTATCCTTTTGAGATAAGGTGACTATAGATTTAAATCCCCTAAATTCAAACTTGGGGGTATATCATTGAGGGCATGTCATAGAGACATGATTACACATACACACAACTCATATAATTTGATATAATTTACATGACTCAGATATAAACTTGGGTTAGAATCTTATGTATTTAGCATCAATTTTATGGATTTAAGATAGACTTTTTTAGATTTGTGACATATATTATACATAATTTACAAATAAGAGATTAAATTTTGATATATACTTCAAATTGGGACACATTATATGTGCATATTCCATGAAAATACAACAAATCACATATACATATTAAGATCATAGATAGGTTTATACATCAACCTTACCAAGATGCACCAAATGAGAATTTTTATATTTAAAGTTGTTGTCTCCCTTGAGTAGTGTGGTTAAGACTTAGTGCCTTTTATGGCCTTAGAACTAATTTCCTTTATCAATTTGAGATGGTTAAACCATTTGACTTGGGTGAGATTGGCTAGATTATGTATACACTTGAGTCATAAAATTAAGGATAATTAATCTCAATGGCCTTGGCACAACTCACCATTATACCAAATTAGGGGCATGATCACCATACATTTATCCTCTTCACATCTCCAAAGTTATATTTTGAACCTCTCACTCCAATGCTTTAGCAAATATACATCATTACCAAAGTAAAATACCAAGGGGAAACATAGTTGCATCGATACATAGGTGTATTCCTTCCTTGACTTATTTTATTTTAAGTATTTTAGTTATTCAAATTTCATATTATATGCACTAATTACACTATAACTTGCTCTTGGTTGTAAGTTATACACAAAAATATTTAAAAAAGGTTCAAGCAAGATACAAGGTGTGTTTTACACACCAAGGTACACATTTATTTCATTTAACCCTAGTAATTTTATGCATTAATAGATTAAAGGGGGAGACTAAGGTACCAAAATATGATTTTATATGATAAAATAATATTTTACACTTGAAAAATATCACTCATGGATCAAACCTTCAGTTCATGATATTCCCACTACCAAAAGGCTCATTCCCACCATCTCATTGTGCCTAAATGCTTATTATATAGTTTGAAACTGATATTATGATTATCTAGATCACCTGTAGCCCATAATTTGTATAAAACCTAATTAATATCCTAATCTAGCTATTACATATCTTGAATAGCTTTATATGCTCTAGGATACTATCATCCAAACAAAAACACTAGCATCGACACTAGTGTCTGAGACTTATAAATGGTCAAATTTTCAAATATTTTACCATGTATGGGTTGGCCTATTTGTCTAAGTTAACTTTCGCATGAGATTATTTCAATAGGTGTTGTATGAATATAATTAAAATACCATTAATTATCATCAATTATAAATTAAGCACATATCTATCTTATACCAAGAAAAAACACCTCTCAAGATTTTAAAACTATCTTACTCTTCCCTATTTATAATTCAATGATAAGAGTAGTATTCTCACATATCTAAATCATTTAGAGATCATCCCATGATAATTATTTTTTAAGTTATAAGATAGATCATTGAATACACTCGCATATAGAATACTGCATAATTATTCACACACAAGCCCACATAAGGGAGAGAACTACATTAGTTTAAGGACCTATTTAGAGTATATGGCTATGTAAGTAGTGCTTATTGATAGAGGGGTGTTTTAAGATAGCTTGAATTCATCTGAGCCCACTAATCTTGGTTTTACAACGTGACATGCCTAAGTTAGAGGACCTTAATTTTTAGAAAAAAAATTATATACAAAACATGTACACATGATCCAAGTTGAAAATATAGAAGGTGATAATGAACCCTAATAGGTGAAGTTGGTGGTTCTATAAAATGACTTGTATTCCATATCAAATAAAAGCATCATATTTAATAGTAGTGTCTAGATATTGATGGTAGTGTTCAGGTTAACAAAGAGCAAATATTGAAAATTTGACGAGTCAGTGTGGAACATCATCCTATCTTCTCCTATACTTGAATCTTCCAAACCTACCTCTACATCAATAAATTAGTATTATTTTTTCTTCATGTTGCTACATTCAAATTACTATTTTGAGAATTGTACTTTATATTTAGCATACTTTCATAATTTAATAATATATCTTAAATTTTGTGAATTTGAATTATTTAATTGGCCTAATTTTCAAGTAACTTAGACATTTGTTTGATTATAATATTCTCCCCTCTCCTTAGTTCCAAAAAGTGTTAAACAATAAGGAAAATATAGTAGTGAAAGTATCAAATTTATTATCCATGCTTGCACTTATTATGTCCAAAATAGTTTTCAAATTTGTATGATAATCTTAAGGTTTCTCACAAATTTCTTCTCGAAAGTTATTAATAATTTTTAATTTATTAAAATATACTAGCTCATAACCTATAGATTTAATGACATCTTGATGCCATTGAAGGTTAGTATTGTTCATATTATATTGTTCATGTTTAGAAGTATTATTAGACACTTATACATATTAAAATTATTCATTACTATAGAAAGGTCCTAATATACCCTTATTATTATCCATATTATGTGCCTTATTAAAATAAATATAAGTATGCACAACTTGATTAGTACTTAATATAGCACTTCTTTTAAGAGAGGTAAAAAAAAATTTCTTAGATTGCATAAAATATTAAATAAAAACTTGGAAAATTGTTATCAAATAATTTACCAAATTTGAAAATCCTAATGCAGTAATTGGAAAAACAAAAAGAAGAAAAGAAACCTTAGAAACATGAATGGTTAGTGTTTTAGAATATTTGATCAATAGACAGGTTCACTAATATGTTTTATCAAAATTGGATAAAATGAACCTAATCTAATTTAGATAAGCTATCGAGTAAAATCAGATTATATAAAATTTGACATAAATCATACAAACTATTGTGTAACTTACTATATTTATAAATATGTTAATAAATGAAATTGCCAAAGAGGAGTAACTTAGATAGAAATATGACATGCAAAACTTTGAATGCAATTATAAAATTGATTGTATGAGGTTACTATGAATTAGGAATAAGTTTTTACCCCTACCTGGAAAAAGGTTGTGTTATTTCACAAAAGATAGGACTACACTGATGTCTATAGGGTGCACTAATGTGCACTAATATTTTTACCCTCTATGTAAATATAGATCGGTGCACATTTGCCTGTAGGTCTAATATTCATGATCTTAGTTGTGCATTTTTTTATAGAAGCCATTGCATTTATTCTTCTTCAATTGGAACATTAGCTCAATAGATCATGTAGGATAAATAGAAGAAATGGAAAAAATGGGTTAGTGTTTGAATTTTTGCTTGACCTCAACATCCCTTGTGTTGAGCACTACTTACATACATATGCTTCAAAATAGGGATCAAAATCCATGTAGTTCTCCCATGCTACAATGGTGTGTGTGAAATACTAATGTAATGTTATATGATGGTGAAATCCTACTATAATTATGTGCTTCAACAATGAATTATGACTTTGGAAGTGTATTCAAACTCAACTTAGGGGTATTTGGGTTGTGTGGATGTTGAATTGGGAAGAATAATTGCTTTCTTCTTAAAGTGCAGTTATATGTTTTATTACTTTTCAATCATATGAGCTCCTAGTGAATAAATGGTTAGAAAATGCAGCTGTATAGTGATCATTTGGGAATTTATTAAAATGAGAATTTTGAAATATATAGGATGACAAATTTTAATTTGATAAACTACTCATTATTTAGCAAGAGGAATAAATTGATAGATTTAGACACTACCAGCAAGCGAGATTATCTTGAAAGTGAAGGCATGTTTGAGGATAAAAAATAGATAAGTTCAAAATATGGACTAGTCCAAGGATGAACTTAGGCTATTTATAATAAGGAATAGGAACATATTATAATAATTATTTGCTTGGAGTTATGAGTTATCCATAAATACTTAAATGAATTATGGTCAATGATCATAGAATTGAGCATGAGCTAAGTGTGTATAAGGATTTTTTGTAAGTGAATTATTTTAGCATTAAATGTTAATTTATGTGTCTACATCTCCCTGCTTTTTTATATAAATGTGATAAATTGAAATTCCTAGAGTAAAAGAAAAAGAGTTATACTTGAACTTACCTATGAAGAATAGTCTTGAATGTAGGCCACACACTGAACTATGTTTTATACAAACCTGTAATAAAACATGTATAAATCAATCCTTAAGATGAAAATATAAAAGTAGAGATAAGAAATTAATAGTTAAAATAACAAAGAATGGATACAAATTTTTGGGTACACAAACCACTATGTTTTTTGGTGCAAAATTGGTGACTACAGAAAATAGGACCCTTGGATATTTATTTCTTCCTTGAAAAACCTGGATTGGAATATGCATGCCCCAATCCTCATTGATAAGAGAGTGTGGTTAATAACTAAATTTACTTGAATCCATCATTGCATACTTACATTATTAGAGTTCCTTGGATTCCTTGTATCAATTCCAACATATCATTCTTGTGCAAAACTAGTGCAAAAATGGTGAAAAAGGTGGATCAACCATTGAAGATAGAATAAGATTCATTTTAAGTGTAAAATATGACGTAAAATTTGTTAGTGTAGGATTTTTCCCACTTTTGGTTTTACCTAAATGATTGTTAGTCAAATTTCTTAGGATTTTTAATATCTTTAGGGGAAATACACTTAATGTGCTTTCTAATTGTAAGTTGAGTTGTTACCTTTTTGGTGACCTAGTATCTCACTATATAATGTACCTCCTTTGTACTTTTTTGCTAATCAATTGGTGAAGCTAACTTTTAATTTGCCTCTTGATCTCACCTATTCATAGTGTTTTCATGAAATCTATGACATTAAGATATCTTGGAATGATCTGATATGGTATCAAAGGTCTGATCTGATGGTCATTTTTCCATTTTTAAAATCCTTAGTGAGATCTTTCATGAATGCATTCTTCCTAGTTTTCTTGATTTTTTAGCTTTTCATAAGTTTGGTGGGATTTCATAAAAATCCATAAAAAATATACATATATATTATCAAATCATAAAATTTCTAACACCATCAAATTCAAAAGGCATCAAAACCTAAAAATTGATTATAAACATGACCTAGATTTATGATAGTGATTTTTAGCCATTTTTATAGGATTTAAAGGCCTATTAGTGACTTCACGTATAGCCATATAATGAGATTATAAATTTAGGAAATAATTTTAAGGTTTTTTAATTTATCAAATGGGTCTTTAATAGTTTATATATGTGCCATACCAGATATGTAGATTGATGGGTTTTCTAATTTCAATAGAGTTTCTAACCCTTGTAGGCAGTTTTGATGAATTTCTATCTTTGTCAAACTTTTTACGATGGGAAAATAGGCATGGGTATATATTTTAACCTTAGTTTAAATTCACCCCTACCATCAATATCATTATACCTTGAAGCCTCTTCCATTTAATGTGTCAGAACCTGACAACCCTGTTAGCATGATCATTGAAACCTGATGCCTCTGTTTGCAACCCAATCAAACCCCATCAACCCTAGTAACACACATGTCAAAACTTGATGACAATAATATAATTATTTCCTAACCATAACACCTATAAAAACATGATTTTTATGAGTTTATGACCCTTCCCACATGCCTAGTGGAACCTAATGAGAGTTTTAACAATCCCCATAGATTTTGACCACCCCTTTTACACATTGTGACATCTATGAGGCCACAAAATTTAACTAGGTGAAAATTGATACTATTCATTTTAAATTTTGAGGCCTGTTTATATGATGTCACTCCTAAATCAATTCCATTAATTAAAACATGGAGGGGGATCACTTATAAGAGGTCTTAGCCCTGTGGTCATAGGAGAAATAAGAACCTAGTCTCTTCCAACCCAAAAATGCTTAACTTTTGCTCAAAGAGCCTTAAGTTATTATTTATAAATTTGATGCATAAAATTTTATTTTGGGGAAGTTGATTTAAAAAAATTCCACCACCTTTTTCTCTCAAAATTTTCTTGTGATAAATTTTTTAAACACATAACTTTTGATTCATAGCTCAGATTTGAGTGGCGTCTTCTTCAAAAGTACTTGTTTTTTCATACTATATGCATTGGAAATAATCTTGGGTCCATTAAAAATACAATAAAAATAAATATTATAAAATTTTGGACACATTATCAGTTGATCTTGACATCCCTTCAATTCTTTTATACTTACACACAATTTTCTCAAGATGCATTTTCATTTGTGCTTGATGTCTATACGAGCATGTTTATATATGAAAATTTAGGGGGGCTCACTATGACAATTCTAAGGGTACTATATGGTGCGGTGATTTTTTTTGGTATTTATTATTTTATTTATACAACAAATTTTCCTTCTATACTATGGATTCAAGTCCAATAAATCTACTCACACCTTTTAATTATCACAAATGAAAATCTAAAATGGAAATCATTTTGTAATACAAGGGTTACCATAAAATTATAATGGGTATTAAGAATAAACCTATAGTATCATAATAAAAAATCAAATGGTTCAATTATTGTGATAAATTCTATGGACTACTATGTCTTTCCATCTCTACTGATATACTCTTTCATATAGAATCTAGTAAAACACCTACTCAAGTGTGGACCATTCTAAGAATGTTATTTGGGAAGTAGGATGTGATGAGAGGCTATGATCTAGAGAATGAACTCATCAGTTTGAGCCCATATGAATATGAAACCCTAAAATACTTATTTACCAAGTTTATACTTTTGAGTTTGTAGTTGAAATAATATAGAAATTATAAGGAAGATGAACAATGTGTTTTATCGATACTCTTCAAAGTGGGTCTAGAATATTCTAAATTTGTGTCCACTTTCCATGTAACAAAAAGTGCTCTTGGAGCTATATGTAATATGAATTATTAGATATCTTTGTTTTAAACTTGATTTAGGAGTAAAATAAGTTAATACAAATGGGCATAGTGAAGTCCTCAAAATATCATGAAATTTTTGCTAAGAGAAGGCTTCAAACCATAGAGAGAAGAAATAGAATAAAAAGGACCAAGAGAATGATGCAAATCCTCCCACCTATAAATAAAAAATGATACCTCTTATTCCAATGCTAATAATAAGAAATATAGGATCAAATGTGGGCTTTTCTTAGGAAAGCATGATGAAAGAAAATGTTTGAATAAGTGGATTGACAAACTAATTTAGATGCTCGAGAAGGACAATATCAGTTTCCTTGATTCTACCAATAATATTTCATCAACCCATGATTCATTCAAGGCAAATGACCATGGTATAAAAAATTTAACAGATAATGGTACAGGGGAAGTAAATAGCAAGGCCCTAATTGTAGTTATACCTCTAACTCTTATATAGATCATTGACTCTAGTGCTTCACATCACATGGCCTCTTCACATATGAAGTTTAGTTCCTTAGAAATATGTGACATGTATTATATATAATTAGGTGACAACACTTCTAAAATGGTTCTCCAAAGAGGGTCTGTTAAAGTGAGTCATGGAACATTAAATAGTTTTCTAATTGTTCCCTCACTTTCAATTAATCTCCTGTCAGTTCACTAGATCACTCACCTTAGTTTGGGTATGTAAATTAAGTTCACTGTAGATTTAGTGTATATTAGAGAGATGCACAATGACACTATATTGGTAGTGAGAATGATCGATCATCAGACTTGACTATGTAACTTCTCACACTTTACTCTTGGCTCTCCTTCAGATTCTTCTTCTTTAGAATCACTTGAACTTGATGGCCTTTCTAATCCTAAGCACACATATGATGTTGATGACTCTTATTCTAGAATAAATGACTACAAAAATTATGGGAACATTATTATTTCATATCCTTATCACCTTATAAATGTTGATGAGTTATTTCATAATCAACCTACCTTTGGTATGCTTTAGACATTACATGGAACATGTATATTGATCCAAAACACCTTAGATATCACGTATTCTATTCCATAGTTTTAAGGCATTCCACTATCTTTCTTAGACTATGATTCCATTATACCATCATTGCATAGAGAATTTATCCCTCCTACCTTACATGAGGAAAATAATTCCTTGTATAGGAATCACACCTTAGTTGAAGATCCATCAGGAACTTGGTGGGCACATTCATTTTTCTAGGGTGATCCACTATTAACTGCATCTACATCTTATCCACAGTCAACCCCTAGAACTCTATTATAGGATACACGATGGATACAGGTAGTTGTAAACTCTAATGAGAATTATTATCCCTATTCTCTTCTTTGATCTCTTTTTGGAAAGAACTTTTGTCCTACATGTTTTCTCCTTTTCTCCACACTATGGGAGTTACATTATTCTTGGGTACCTCATCAGGCCTCATTTTCAAGACTCAATTCATTTACCCACCTAAACTACTTCAGGGGGGGTGTCCGTGTAGGATTTTTCCCACTTTTAGTTTTACCTACATATTTGTTGGTCAACTTGATTAGGGTTCTTAAGGTCATTAAGGGAAATACACTTAATATGTTTTCTAATTTTGAGTTGAGTTTTTACCTTTTTGATGACCTAATATCTCACTATATAATGTACATCCTTTGTAATTTTTTAATAATCAATTAATGAAGCTCATTTTTGCTCTGAATCTTTCTCACCTAATCCTAGGGTTTTCATGCAATTTGTGATGTTCATAGATCTTGGAGTGATCCAAAAAAATTGGAGCAAAACGTATGATATGAGGCTAGTGTTTAAAACATAGAGAGTGACATAAATTACCATTCCTTATATATAAACTAGTGAAATAAATGAGAAATAAAGTGACCATATGCCATACATATTCCCCAAATATATTATCTAAGCATAGTGATTTTTAGAGTAAAAACTTTATACAAATATGAAACACATGATGCCCCTAAATTGAGCAAATTTATACTAAACCTATATATAAATCCTAAAATTATCTTTGATTAAATATTATAAATTATTATATTGATTGAATGTAGTTTTGATAATTCTAAAATTTATTTATTTTAACTGTTAGAATGACAACATGTTGTTATGGACACAACAGACATGCAGCCTTGTCCAAATAGAGTGTTATTGTCTATTACTATTTTTTTAGTAAATTATGGGTATGCCATACGATAAAATTATTAAAACCTAAAAGATTATGTTTTTGTAGTGTACTAATGCATCTTAGTCTTTAAAATAAGTCACTATGTATGCCCCCTCTTTTGAGGTGAGTTGTGAAGCCTACAAAATAATTTAGCTCAAAAGAATAAAGTTATGTGAATTATGTTATATAAAATATTGAAATCTAGAGTAATAATGATAACATTAGATATAATGGAATAGCCATAGACAAAATGAAAAATATAATAATGTATGATGCATGTAGAACCAAGAATGCATAGTTTCAAGCCAAGATATATGTTAAAAATTAAACACACAATGAAAAGTGATCATCTATTAAAAATTTTAAACTGATATATACTAACTTGGGGAAGATTCATGATATCCATCATGAGATAAATAAATTAATAACATTGAGAAAATAAGATTCATGGCCATGATGCACACACACATAGTGTACATGTCAAGTACATAAATCAGGTAAGAAGGCTAAGGGCCCACATACAAGGGACATATTCAAATTTCACTCACATTCATAGAAGCACACAATAAGTCTTAGATACACAATCAAGGACATGTTAAAATTTTCACAATCCAAACAAGTTAAATACACACAAGACATGAAGCAAAGAAGCAAACATGAAAAACATGAATGAATAATTGAAGTTGATCTACATAAGTGTATTATTAGAATGAAAAATTATAAATATTTTCACTAAGTTGTAAATACAAGCAAAAAAATAAAAAAATATTAAAATCTATGCCTAAGACCTCATGAGCAAGACAAATAATGAGACAATAATGTTAAAGATTCAAACAAACATGATGCAAAGCTTCATTAGAACTCATATTTTTGGGGATTGGGCTTGGATGTAGCTTTAGATGGTCTTTATGAATACCAATTACATGAGGACGTCTCCATAAAATCTATGGATGTTTTTGAATTGATCACAAGAAGAAGGTTGATGATCAAGTTAGCTCGATAAAATGTTAGCGCATTGTTATAACTCTTGAACATGTTAAATTTCATTATAAAGAGGTGTATTTATTAAAAAACTCAATTAAGTGAGGACCCTTAATCTTAATATTAGGATGAATGGTTGAAAATGAGTCCTCAAATGTGCATATGGATCATTAATGTTACACCTTCATCTCAATCAATATGAAGGGTAGAGGATGATCTTTAAAACTATAAAATGAGAATGAATGTAAGACCATATTATTTATAAGATGAGGGGTGGAGTATTCTCTTCAAAACATCTTTATGGGAGTGTATTTAAACCCTTCATCTTATTTTAAAGATGAAGGGAGAATAATCATTACCAAGAAAGCACATGAATCAATCATGTGGGCCCTTCATCTTGTTTCCAAGATGAAGGTTTGAGAATGCTCCTAAAATATCTTTCAAGATGCACTGTGGTCCCTTCATCTTATTTCCAATATGAAGGGTGGAGGATAATTTTGTTCATTAATTCACTTATCAGTTTAATTAGCTCACAAAATCATATTTTACATGGTTCAAGATCATTTAATTTGCATTAATATGCCCACTTGGAGGTAAAAAGAGGAATTTATTAATTGTAAGATAGTTATAATTCTATTTTTAATAAAACTATAATTTGAAGAATGATTTAGAGAGGGGGAATAATGGAATTAATTGATCAAAGGAAGAACTATTGAATTAATAAAAATAGAGATTTCAATCAGAGAATGATAATTGAATAGATAATTTGATTAGAGAATGATCCTTAAAAATATATAATATGGTAAATTGACTTACCTAGAGATGCCCTAAGATGAATTGATGAACAATTGATTTTAGACCAGATTGTGTGAAATTATGATAAGTCATTCCATTGTGAAATTTGACATAGAGGTGATAAAATTGGAGTCTCTACAATAAAAAACTTGTAACATTAGTTTTTTTTATGGACTCAAGTATCTAATAAGATAATAATGTGAAATTAAGTGAGCCAATAATCATGAAATGTAATATACTAAAATAATAAATATAGGTATAGTCATTTAACAATGTAACATGTAAAAATATGACATTAGTAAACTTATTGTGATGTAAATAAACTATAGAAGGCCTATGAATAGTTTAAATATGAAAAAGTAGAGCTTGTGTTCACAAGGAAAATTTTGGTAGAATAAGACAAGATCTCAGTGCATGACTGCCTAGATTAGAGTGGTTTTGTTTGTGTAAATTTTATGGATCTAAGATAAAGTCAATACAAATGACTCTCAAAAGAACCTAAATATAAATAAGTGCTATATCTAGCATGGGAATGATGACCTCTCACAAATTAAAGTATCATGCCAATGTGAAGTATCTGATCTCAAATTAGAATCTAAAAATTGATTTGACTCTAAAACATAAGTATCAGTGTCATGATAATTCTATGTAGTAACTTGTGTATGTTTTTAAACCTAATTAACTCTAGGAATATTTGGAACCCATCATGGATTTTATGAACTCTATGTTGGTGTCCTATTTGGAACACTCTTGGTGCCTTATAATATCAATATAGGACATGTTGGGGTAGAGAATGGCTCTGTAGGATCTATGACAAAACATTGATTTGGATTTTCAAGGATGACTTTCCTTGGAAATTTAACCACTTACTTTTGAATTATCTAATTAGGTTTGACTTTGTTAATTTATTTGATATAAATTTTCTATCTAGTAAAAATAAACTTTGGTTGTATGGCATATTCATATGAAATACCATGAACTGTGATAACCTCATCATCAAAAATGTATTCCAAGCATATTTGTAATATATAAGAAATTACACGAATATATTGAATCCAAGGATGTCCCAATAACATATTAAAGACTCTTGCACTAGGTACTACTATAAACTTGGTGGCCACATGTGTTAGACTAAACTTTTGTGGTAATGTGATCTCACCAATATAAATTTTAACATGACCATTGAATTCCTTTATTACTATTATTATTAGAAGTATATCCTTATATATATATATATATATATATATATATATATATATCCAATATGAGAGATAAGTTTGATGCGAACATATTCACACTTGAACCATTATCAACCATGACACTTTATATAGGTTGATAATCAATATAAACTCAAATGAACAAGTAGTGAAAATCATAATCATCATAGACAATCTCATGCTCTGTGAATATGATATGTGGTCTAGATGGAACTAAAACATGATATGTATTAATAATGCCATTAAAAAGATGATATGCCTTGGTATTAGGATGATATGAAGATGGTGGAGGATGTGCATGATATGTGTAACACACCTTTTATTTTTATGTAATTTATTAAGATTTATACTTATGAATAGGATCAGTAAACATATTCATTATTCTACTCTCACTTAGTTATTCCTTTGTAATTTTGGTAGGTGTGCTCATAAAAATGATGTTCTCATCTATAAAATTATAATTATTATATCTCAAATTGATGCATCTAATGGTAGTATGCCTTGTTTTTGTATGAAAATCACAAAAAATATATTAATCAAATCCTTTTGGAAGAGGTTTTCTCACATAAAACTATTTAATGGGAGGGAGTGATGTGATATGACATTGCAATAAAAAAATTTAATACCTTTTAGGGAGATTATTTCAAGTTGGTAAATTGTCTCCTTGGAGAAGTTGATAATATAATATGTGGAGTAGGTTCTAAAACTAAATTTACTTTTGCCTTTTGATCACTTTTATTTTCATTTAGTCTCACATTGTATGGTGGATTAATCATATTCATTGAATGAGAATTAGATAGTGGGGTGGTTTTGTACTTGAGTTTATTCATCACCAACAACTTAACTTCTCTCTCCTTAACTGTGTGACATAAATCCATTAATGATAGAAACTTATTAAACACAATATATTTATGTAGAGGTAAAAGAAATCTCTATTTTAAGATGCACAACAATTCCTTATCTTCCATAGGATTTCTCATTTTGTATAACATGGTCTTATACATTAAGATATATTATGTGATAACTTTGTTGGATTATTTTTTGAGATGAAAATTATAATCATAAGAAATCTTTTCACGAATTTTGATTGAGAAATGTGCAAGGAAAAAATATACTACAAATTTTAATGCATGAACTAACTAACGTGGTAAATCATAAGACCATATAAGTGTGTAATATTTAAAATTTATGGGAAATAACTTGTTCAAAAACCTATCATTAGATGCATAATCCAAGCATGCTATGTGAAATGCTATCATATGTTGTTTTGGGCCATCTTTTCCATAATACAATGTAAGCTTAGGTGACACAAAACCATTTGGTAAAGTATATGTAGAAGTATGATAAGCCAATGGAGTATGAAATAAAGTCTATGAATCTAGTGTTTGATTAAGTTTTAAATTAATTTTATCAATTTACAACACCTTAGTTTGCAAAGATAAAATGGTATGCATTTAGGATTTTGCATTAGAAATAGAATGTGTGTTAGCTAATGCTTGTGTCTTGAATGAGTAAGTTGGATTTGGCATATTGACATACTGAAACCCTTGGGTTTCCCCCATATTATATGGTAGTACAAATTTTTTATCAAATTGTGTAGATAAGGTAATAAAACCATAACAACAAAAGTATTAGATGTATTATCCATGCTTGTAATTTTCATGTCCAAAAGAGTTTATAAAAAAATATGATAATATAGAGGTTTCTCATAGATTGTTTCTCAAAATTTCTTAATAGTTTTTACTTTATTAAGTTATTGTTATTAATTACATGTAGGTGGAATGATATCTTGATGCTCATCTAGAAGTTTAGTGTTATATGTATTATATTGTTTATGTTTGAAAGTATTATTGAGCACTTCTAGATATTTAACATGTTCATTAGTATCACAATGTCCTAATATACCCTTGTTATTATCCATCTTATTTCATTATCAAAATAAATTTGAGTATGGTCAACTTGAGTACCATTTAATCTAGCACTTCTTCTGATAGAGATGGAAACAAATTTCTTAGATTGCATAAAATATGGAATAAAAACATGGAAAATTATTTATATCAAAGAATTTACTAAATCTAAAAACTCTATTACATCAATTAGAAATAAAAAATAAGGCAAGAAATCCTAGAAACATGAATTCTTAGGGTTTTACAATATTTGATAATACATAAGTTTACCAGTATGTTTTATAAAAATTAGATATTAGAGAATAAACCTAATCTAATTTAGACAAATTTCCAAGTAAAACTAGAGTATAGGAAGTATGGAATTAATCACACAAGATGATTTGAAGCTTAATATATTTATAAATATGCTAATAAGGGAAATTAACAAAGAGAAATAACTTATCTGGCAATATGATTGCATGACTATGAATCTAATTGTGAAATTGATCTTATAATTATATGAAGTTACTATGAATTAGGAACAATGCTTCATATATTCATGGGATAAATTTATCATACATTGGTGCTTATAGGGCATGTCAGTGTTTGGTTGGATTTTTCCCTTTGTGTAAATCTATATCAGTGTGCCTTTTCCTATAGAAAATGTTTGTGATCAGATCTAGGTGATTTGTTTCATAATCCATTACATGCCTTCTTCTTCACTTGGAACCCTAGCTCAATAGATCATACAAGATAAATAGAATAAATGGATTAGTGGTTTAAGTTGTTTTTGACCTCAACACCCCCTATTTTGAGTGTTTCCTACATACTAATAGTTTGAAGAAGGATTGAACTCCATGTAGTTCTCCCACACTACAGTGGTGTGTGTGAAATACTAGTGTAATGTTATATGTTGGTGCAATCCTAGTGTGATTATGTGCTTCAACAATGAATTATGAACTTATATGTGTATTCAAACATATCTCATGGCTACTTGGGTTGTGTGCACTCAAAATTGGAAAGAATAGTTATTTTCCTCTCAATGTACAATTATATGTTATAGTGTTTTTCAATAATATGATCCCCTAGTGAAAAATGGTTTAAAAATGTGGCTTTATAATGATAAATTGGGAATTAATTTGAATGGGAATTAAGAAACTTGTGATATGACTTCTTAGGTGACTTTTAATTTGATAAACTAGTTGTTATTTGGTGGAAGGATGAAATCAGTGGATTCAGACACTACCGATGGGTGGGATTGTCTTTAAAGTACAAGCATATCTAAGGATAAAAAATAACTAATTTGGAAATGTGGATTAGTCTAGGGATGTGCTTATTTTGTTTTGAATGAGGAATAAGAACATATTATAATAATTATTTACTTTGAGTTATGGGTCATCCACATAGAAGTGAAGGAATGGTGGTCAAGGACCATGGAATTGAGCATGAGCTAAGTGTGCATAAAGAGTGGCCACAAGTGCATTGTTTTAGCATTAAATGTTAATTTATGTGTCTAAAATTACTATATTGATATATATCTAGGTGGTTTTAGCCCATGTTTTATGTATCCCATGGTTTTGGTACCCATGGTTTTATAATATAACTTTGATTTTTACCTATTAGTTTGCCTATTTATAATTTCACATACAGTAAGGAAAAATTATAATTGAGTAATAATTTATTATGTTACAAGATGGTTAAGTTAATACAATAGTAATGGAGGTTACTATGTTGTGTTATGTTGATTCTTTCTTTTCCTGAATCTTTAGATAATTTAGTTATGACAATAACTATTATTTCATTGACATTAAAAATTGAGGATATAGTGGGATCCTTATTATTAAGGAAATGAGGTGTAAATTTTTGAAGGATTAAAAAAAAAGGATGAATTTTAATAATAGGTTGTTCCCAATAAATAAATAAAAGAAATTTAGGATAGTCAAAGTATATAATCAAATCTAAGACTATAACAAGATATATGAGGAAATGTTGGAACGATTAAAATAGGGCATTTCAAGAAAGGTTAAAAATATAAAAAGGTTGAAAAGGATAACTTATCTGATAATTTTCAATCTACATAAGCAAATCCATCTAGTGAAGACTTAAGAGATTTATTCTTATCAACTTCAACCTCACATGCATGTGTTGGAATATGTTTGATTAACTCAGGTCCCTATTTTCATATGAACCCTCACAAGGAGTGGTTATGTGAATATGAAAATATCTCTGGAGGTGTTATATTCTTAGGAGAAAAATTGACCTATAAGATCATAGGTCGAGGGAGAGTCAAGTTGAGGTTTAAATATGGAAGGGTTAAAACCCTACTTGGTATTATGCATATTAAAAGTATGATTGTAAACCTAATATATGTAAGATAAATGATGCTAGCGTGCAAGTAGTATTTAATAAAGGTAGCTGAAACAAGGTTTGTGGAGTAATGTTTCTAGCAAGAGGATTCTATACAAGATTGATGTTCAAGCTTGAGGCAATCACCATAAGTGTTTAATTTTATATCTCTATTATTCTTGAGGTGAATAATATGTTAGATAATGTTTCTGCATCTCCCATAGAGAAGATAATGTTGTGGCATCAGAGGATGGGACACATTGGATAAAGAGGCCTTTGAGGATTAAAATACAAAGGTATGGCTAAAGGAATTTTTGACTACCTATCATATTTTGATTTTTGTGAGCATTATGTGTTTGATAAGAAAACTTGAGTGAAGTTTCCTAGTAGTGATTCAAGATCATAAGGGATTTTTTATTTAGTACACAGTGATGAGTTTAGATTTGTGAAGGTTACATCACTATATAAATCTCTATATTATGTTTATTTTATAAATGGATACTCAATAAAAAAATTGGGTTTACTCTATCAAGGTTTAATCTAATGTTTTTAATAAGTTTAGGTTTTTTTAAAAAACTAGTGAGAGAAGAATATTAAGGTCTTGAGGAGAGACAATGGTGGAGAATATTTTTATAATGATTTTGAGCTATATGTAAGGACTATAGAATAGAAAGGAAAATAAAAATCTATATACACCACAACAAAATGGAGTTGTATAAATATGAATAAAAATTTGATGGATAAAGTGAGAAGCATGTTAAATAGTGCAGGATTGGAAAGATGTTTTTGGGAAATTATAGTCAGAGTTCATTGTTATTTAATCAATAGATTGCTCACATCAGCTTTAGTCAATAAAACTACTCAAGGAGTGGACTGGTAAGAAACCCTCTCTCAAACATATTATTTTTTTGTTTATGGTGCTTATATGTATATTTTGAATTAAAAAAGACTAAGCGAGATAATAAATCAATAAAGTGTATCTTTGTTGGATATGGTACTAGTGTGAAGGGATATAAGCTATGTAATCCTGCAATGAAGAAGACTATTTATAGTTGTAATTTTGTTTGTAGAGAGGTAAAATGGTTCCAAAATAAGAAAGATGGCCAAAGGATGAACCTGAACAAATTTATTTTAAATAAGAAGAGGGAAGAAAAGTGTCTAAATTCAAAGCAATTACATAAGATGAATCAGATCGAGATTTTCAAAAGGAAGATTCAGATGAGGTTGAAGAGGAGGAACCAAAAGATGCAGAACAAAAAACTTTAGTCTTTATAAGATCATATCAGGTGAAAAGATACCCTGATAGGTATAGTTCTCTTGATTTCTATTCTAAGTTTCCTTTATCAATTTTTTTAGTTACTGATGAATACAATAAGACCATAAAGGAGGTTTTCACTTTAAAATAAACTAAGTCTTGAAAGAAGGTTATAGAGGAATAAATGGAGTCTTTAAATAAAAATTAGATATGGGACTTGTTAAAATTAGCTCCTAGAAGAAAACTTATTGGCTACAAATGGGTATTTAAGAAGAACTACAATGCATATGGTAAAATGGAGAAGTATACGCTTGGTAACAAAGGGATTCTCTCAAGTAGAGGGAATTGATTTTGGTGATATTTTTTAATCCTATTGCTAAAATAAATTTAAATATATTTATTCTAGTTATTATTTTTTATATCTATATATAAATAGAACAAATGGATGTAAATACAAAATTTATACATGGTGAGCCTGAGGATGAAGTCTACACGATGTAGTCCACAAGTTTTAATATAAATGGAAAGGATAATTTGGTATGAAGTTTGAAAACATTTATATATGGCTTATATTAATCAACAATATTTTAGAACCAAAAAAATTATAGGTGTGTCTAGGAACTTGGGCTTGGAATAAGAGTAAAGCTAACCCCTATGTTTATTTTAAACAAGAAGGCAAAAAAATTGTTATCATAGTATTGTATGTGGATGAATTTTTTTTAATTGGCAATAACAAGAAAATGAGTATCCAAGTTAAATATAAATTATCATATCAATTTGATATGAAGGATCTCAATACTATAAAATATATTTTTGGAATGAAAATTAACATAGATTAGATAAATAAGAAGTTATGCTTAAATCAGTGGAAATACATTGAAATAATGTTGCAAAGGTTTAATATATAGGAAATCAAGCCTATCAATACTCCATTAACTATTTTTAAAAATTTATCTACAAAAAATTCTTAAAATAGAAGAATAAATTAAGGGCATGTCTTTTATCCTATATGTTAGTGTTGTTAGTAGCTTGATTTATGTAATGCTTTATACCATAACTGACATTGCTCATGTAGTCAAAGTGGTGAGTACATTTATGCCAATTCCAAGGAAGGAATGTTGGAATTATGTGAAGAGGATCTACATGTATTTTCATGAGATGTTTGACTATGCAATCTTATATCAGGGTAATCTTGATAGAAGTAAAACATTGAATCTACATGGTTTTAAAGATTTGGACTGGGATGGAGATATTTATTATTGATGATCTTCCTATGGTCATGTGTTTAACTTATTTGGTAGAATTTTAAGTTGAATGATAAAATGCTAGGCTAGTGTTATGATATCCACCACATAGGATGAGTATATGGTAGTTACTCAAGTAGGAAAGGAAGCGATTTGGATTCAAAGGTTAATTTTCAATGTTTGGTTTGTATCAAATTTTCTAAAGATATAATTTGCCAGTCAATGTGTATTTTTTATATCAAAGAACCCTAAGTACTGATCTATAATATAAAAAATTGATGTGTAATACCATTTTTAAAGGTAAATAGTGAAGGAAATGAAAATATTGTTAAGGAAGTTGGACATAGGTGAGAATGTTCTTGATTTGTTGACAAAGAATGTGAGTACCAATAACTTTTATTGGTAGAGAAATCAATGGAAATAATTTCTATTAATTATTGAAGCTATGGTTGTGTGGCCTCCTATGGAGAGTATTAAAAAATTAGGATATTGTTGGAAATGTGTTGTGTATTTTCTATGATTTACATTTTATTAGATTATAGAGATAAAATGTGATAACCAAGGAATGATTTAATAATATATTAGTATATATTTATGTGGTTATATCCCATGTTTATAATATCTCATGGTTTTGGTACCCATGTTGTAATACCAATTTGACAGTTACTTATTGATGTGTATAAATATACTTGCATATTTATTATGGGAAACACAAAACAAATAAGTATGCTATTTTATTGTAATATGGTTATGTTTTTTTATTAAGGTTAAAGGCTGGGTTTTTTTTACTAGGGTCCCCAAACCCTAGAAGGAGTACAAACAAAAAGAGATCAAAAGGACTATTCAAGTCCTCAAGAGATATAGAATAAAATAGACACAAAAATAACTAAAATACTACCAAAATACAAACTTGAAGTAGTAAAAGGAATGCCAAAAAATAAAAGTAGCTGGAAGAGAACAAAAAACTTCTACATATCCAAGTTGCCTGCAACATCCTCCCAATAACTTTTCATTCATTTAAGGTTTGAGTCAATCTGAAGAAGCAATTTTTCCTTATCAATGTCTTTGAAGAATTAACTACATTGAATATGCTTTTCATTACCCTTAGAAGATGTCCTCATTTTGAAAAAAAATCCCCATTTGTGCTCCTAGGTTATCCACATTTTTAATTCCTTAATGCATATCCGCCTTAATATAATTAACCAAGAAATTGATGTTTTTAAATATTATCATTTTCAGATTCAAGGACACTAACTCTATCTTTGAGCCCTTGAAATTATAGATTATGATCATTATTAGATTATTCTTGTATCCTTGGGCCCATCCCTCATTTTCCTCTTGCCTATATCATTTTTCTTAGTTAGAGAATTAATATTCTCCCTTTCAACCTCCTCCTTAACCATGATAGAATTCCCAGGTGATTGTCTTATTTTCTAGTGTTTGTAGCCTTCCTACTTTAATTAGGTGGATCCTTAGCATCACTTCTCAATTGAGTCTTAATGCCTAAGCCTTGAGATTTTGGAGGGTTCTTGGATACACTTTGTTCTTTATCCTTTAAAGTATTACTTCCTCGATATTTTATCCAACTATTCCTTACTTTATTGAATTCATCTATCCTTACATATTCTTTGTTTTTATGGAGTTTTGGAAAATTTAGGGTAATTTGGTTCATCCCTTTGAAATACTTATGAATGATAAAAATCACTCCATGCCTAAGAACTGTGTTTTTACCCTTTTTACTTGTTCAATAGAGGTTTCCATAGAAAGCAAAATATAGAATGGACTCAAGGGTATAACATGCCTAAAGTAACTGAAAAATAAAAATATAGAATAATGAACAACATTAAGCCTACCTTCCAATGTAATATACTACATGAGGTGGAAATCCACATCTCCAACTAGTCTCAGCAAGGATTCACAATGAAACCCATTCTTTAATATCTCCAGAGTTTTTCCTTTTAAAAGGAAGCTATTTTTCTCCTTCTTATAATCTCTACCCATTTTATAAACTTTTATCACCTCCATCTCTCGCCTAGTGACGTGTGTGATCAGTTCTTTAGAGATATCTAACAAAACTTCATTGATGTTCAAAGTTCTATTATCCCAAGAATTCATAAATAAGGTCGAGACATGCCTGTCATATCCTATTATTTGCATAAATTTCATCATTCCCCCTATTTAGAGGATATCCCACACTTATTCATTATTTATTACCTCCAAAATTTTGGGTTCTATTCTGTTGAGAAGCCCCATGAATAAAAATAAAATCTAATTGTTTCTCTTCAATCTAAAATAGGGTTATTTGGGCTCCCCAAATTCAAAATGATAATTCACCTTGAGTGTCTCATGTCAACCCACTGAATTTCATCATTGAAGTGATTCCAATTTTAAGAAACCTTAAACTGACCCTGTCTTATACCACATGAACCTATAAACATCTCACTAGGTATGTTGGAGAGGGAAAATGTAGTAAGAATAGAAAGGAACATAACAAAACAAAGAGTCATAACTATAAATTTCCAATGAACTTTATTATTATAAGTGTAAAATACCCCCACATTATCAACCATTTTTAACATTAATAAACACTTCCTTATCAATCCTATGGAAAATATCTTGAGGTAATTCTTCTCTCATAGTCTAGCTAGAAAAACATCAGAGCTTACTCCCTTATTGGAAAAATAATAAACAATCTTGTTACCTTCCTGATGACATGTTGTATGACCACTTCTTTCCTAGAGTCTATGATAGACATAGACTCATCCACAACCTATTTAATGTTCCAACTCATCGAGTTTTTTTTTGGAAAGACAATTTATTATAGTCATTAAGTCTCTCTCAATGATGAGAAGTTGGATAACCAATTGTTTAGCCAAATTTAACCCCTAAAGTCCACCTAAAATGTATACCTAATGGTTAATTTTGATCCACATATCACTAGCATAAGAAACTTTAAACCTCCCTTGGTGATCTCTTAAAATCCCATCTCTTCCTATGGGTCTTGGGTTTCCTTTGGATACCCCATCAAAATTGATATTTAACCATCCAATAGGTAGAGGTTTCTATTTAGTCCTCTTTCTTATTTCATCCTTGGGATCAGTATTAACAATGCATAAAGACTCAATATGATAGCTAAAATATGGTTGTTTTTCATATATTTGTAAACTTTTGCCTTTATCACTAGATTTGAGATTAAAATTTTCCACAGTAGCCTGAAAAATCTTATTGGTTAAAGTCAAACTTGAGAAATTTTTGTTCCTAAAAGTTTTCTTTTTTCTTTTGCTACAAATTCCCCAAATGATGTGAGGAAATGTGAGCTTCCATATTTTATTAAGAAGATCATGTTGAAAAATAAACTCCCAAGACTACCAAAAGTTGAACAATGAGCCAACAAATACCCAAAAAACATTAAATTTGTTAATAAAAAATCTCCATACCTCATTAGCAAAAGGAAAATCAACTAGCAGATGAATGATAGTTTCATTATCATTTTCACACATAGGGAACCTATTGATCAAATTGAACCCTCTTTTCCTTAAATTTTCCATAAATAATATTTTAATTTGAATGACAACCCACAAAACAAGTTAACTTTGGGAATCAGGTACTTATCCCATAATTTGACGTATTTCACATCATTATTAGGGAGATTTACCAACAAATTATATCCACATTTAACTTGATATTTTCCATCTATAGAATCTTTCCATTACAACTAATCTTCATTGATGGTTTTTGGTAGATGACAATTTTTCAATAACTTAATTAGGTTAGTCAAAATTGTATTTTATTCCTAATCTAAATTATCAATACTCAACCTTTTCCATCTTCTCGTACCTTTTATAATCTACCAATAATATTGAACCTTATGGTATTATTTGTTATGAATGTGATTTGAATTCAATACCTTGGATCTATTGAATTTAAAGGCTGGTCTAAAATCCATGCATCTCTCTAGAAATTGACAAGATTACCATTTCTTAGTTGCCATTTTGAACTTGATGAAATAACTTTTTTGTTCAAGATTAGGAAATTCCAAGAGTGATATCCCTAGACAAATTAATCCTCTTCAAAAATACACATAAGATTTCTACCATCTAGGTATTTGAATCTTAAAATAGTATATGAAGGGTTGTTATTTTTGAGAAATATCCAAACAAATTTGGAGAGGAGAGCTTTATTTATACAATTTAATCTTTTGATGCCTTACCCTCCATTTCTTTTAGCTATGAAAACGTTTTCCCAAGCCACCAAATGAATTATATTTATCTCTTCCAATTTAATGGAGATATTGATTATTGATGATCTTCCTATGGCTATGTGTTCAATTTGTTTGGTAGAGATAAGAGTTGGATGTTAAAATGTCGAGCTAGTGTTGTGATATCCACCACATAAGCTAAGTATATGGTAGTTACTCAAGCAAGGAAGGAAGTGATTTGGATTCAATGGTTAATTTTTAATGTTTGGTTTGTTTCAAATGTTTTAAAGATAAAATTTGACTCTCAATGTGTATTTTTTATATCAAGAAACCCTAAGTATTGCTTTATAATAGAACACATTGATGTGTAATACCATTTTTAAAGGCAAATGGTGAAGGAAAATAAAATATTGTTAAGGAATTTAGACACAAGTGAGAACACTATTGACTTATTGAATGTGCGTACCAATATATTTTATTGGTAGAGAAATCAACAGACATAATTTCCATTAATTATTGAAGGTATGGTTGTGCGGCCTCCTATGGAGAGTATTCAAGAAGTATGATATTGTTAGAAATGTGTTGTGTATTTTCTATTATTTACACTTTACTAGATTATAGGGACAAAACGTGATAACTAAGGAATTATTCAATAATATATTGGTATAGATTTGGGTGGTTTTATCTCATGTTTTATATAGCTCATGGTTTTAGTACCCAAGTTATTGTAATACCAATTTGATAGTTACTTATTGATGTGCCTAAATATTCTCACACATTTAGTATGGGAAACACAAAATAAATATGTTATTATATTATAATATGGTTATGTTTTTTTTATTAAGGTTAGAGGTAGGGTTTTTTGACTAGGGTCCCCAAACCCTATCTAGGAGGACAAACAAAAAGAGAACAAAAGGACTATCCAAGTCCTCAAGAGAAACAAAGCAAAATAAACACAAAAATAACTAAAATACTACCAAAAAACAACCTCAATGTATTAAAAGGAATGTTAGAAAATAAAATTAGCTAGAAGAGAACAAAAATCCTTCTACATATCCAAGTTGCCTGCAACATCCTCCCAATAAATTTTCATTTTTTAAGGTCTGAGTCAATCTGAAGAAGCAATTTTTCCTTGTTAATGTCTTTGAAGAATTCACTACATTGAATATGGTTTCCCTTTCCCTTGAAAGATGTCCCCATGTGTGCTCTTAGATTCTCCACATTTTGAATTCCTTAATGTATATCAAACTTACTAAAATTAACCAATAAATTGATGTTTTTAAGTTTATCATTTTCAAATTCAAGGACACTAAATCTATCTTTGAGCCCTTGAATTTGTAAATTATGATCATTACCAGATTATTTTTATATCAATATATCATTATCTTATTTTAGAATTTTCACTTTTCCTTTGAATTCAGACAATTCCCTCATAAACTACATCATTATCAACTTTTTCAAGCTGAATTCTTCTTCAATTTTATCATTACTTTTTTTACTTTTGAGAGAGTCAAACAAGACATTAAAATTTTCATTTGGATCATGAGACTGGATGCCTAGATCTTCTACCTCTTTCTCCTTGGACCCATCCCTTATTTTCCTCTTATGTTATTTTTCTTAGTTGGAGAATTAATTTTCTCCCTTTCATCCCTTCTATGTATTGGTGTCTTCTTTACCTTTAGCCTCCTCCTCAACCATGATATAATTATTAAGTTATTTCCTTATTTGCCAGTGTTTGTAGCCTTCTTGCTTGAAGTAGGTGGATCCTTAGCATCACTTCTTAGTCGGGTCTTAATGCCTAAGCCTTAATATTTTAGAGGATTTTTATCCACACTTTGTTCTTTATCCTTTGAAGTATTAATTTCCATATATTTTATCCAAATCTTCTTCACTTTATTCACTTCTTTTATCCTTACATCTTCTTTGTTTTTATGGAGTCTTTGAAAAATTGGGTTAATTTGGTTCATCCTTTTGAAATACTTATGAATGATAAAAATCACTCCTTGCCTAGGAACTATGTATTTACATTTTTTTTTAATTTTTTAATGAAGGTTTCCATAGAAAGCAAAATAAACAATGGGATATTCAAGGGTATAACATGCCTAAATTAATTTAAAAATATGAATAGATACAAATGAACAAAATTAAACCTACCTTCCAATGTAGTATAGTACATGAGGTGGAAATCCACATCTCTAAATGGTCTAAGCAAGGATTTACAGTTAAACCCATTCTTTAATATCTACATAGTTTCTCCTTCCAACATGAAGTTATTTTTATCCTTATAATCTCTACCTATTTTATAAAAAAAATTCACCTCCATCTATGACCTAGTGACATGCACAATCAGTTCTTCAGAGATATCCAATAAAACTCCATTGATATTTAAAGTTCTATTATCCCAAGAATTCATAAATAAGGTCGAGACATGCCTGTCATGTCCTATTATTTGCATAAATGTCATCATTCCCCCTATCTAGAGGATATCCCAAACTTCTTCATTATTTCTTACCTCCTCAGAAATTTTAGGTTCTATTATGTTGGGAAGACCGATGAAGAAAAACAAAATTTGACTATTTCTCTTCAATCTAAAATAAGGGTTTTTTGGGCTCCTCAAGTTCAAAATGACAATTCACTTTTAGTGTCTCATGTCAGCCGACTCAATTTCATCATTGAAGTGATTCTAATATTAAGAAATCTTAAACTGACCCTATCTTATACCACATGAATTTATAAAATCTTAAACAATAGAAAGGAACATAATAAACTAATGAGTCATAACTATAAATTTCCAATGAAATTTATTATTATAAGTGGAGAATACCCCCACATTATCAACCATTTTGAACATTAATAAACACTTTCTCATCAATCCTTTGGAAAATATCTTGAGGTAATTCTTCTCTCATAGTCTAGCTAGAAAAACCATCAGAGCTTATTCCCTTATTGGCAAAACAATCAACAATCTTGTTACCTTCATAATAGACATGTTGTATGACCACTTCTTTTTGATATTCTATAATAGACATAGACTCATACACCACCTATTTAATATTCCAAATCATTGAGTTTTTTTTTGGAAAGACAATTTATTATATTCATTGAGTCTCCCTCAATGATGAGAAGTTGGATACCTAATTATTTAGCCAAATTTAACCACCAAAGGGCACCTATAACTTATACCTAATGGTTCATTTTGATCCACATATCACCAGCATAAGTAACTTTAAACCTCCTTTGGTGATATCTTAAAATCCCTCCTCCTCTTGTAGGTCTTTGGTTTCCTTTGGATGCCCCATCAAAATTGAGATTTAACCATCCAATAGGTGGAGGGTTCCATTTAGTCCTCTTTCTTGTTTCATCTTTGGGATCAATCTTAACAGTGTATAACGAATCAATTTTTTAGTTTAAAGCTAACTATTTTTCATATATTTGTAAACTTTTGCCTTTATCACTATATTTGACATTAAAATTTTCCACAATAGCCTGAAAAATCTTATTGGTTAAAATCAAACTTGAAAAAAAAATGTTCCTAAAATTTTTGTTATTTATTTTGCCCCAAATTCCCCAAATGATGTGAGGAAATGTGAAATTATATATTTATTAAGATCATGTTGAAAAATACACTCCCAAAACTGTTAAAAATCAAATACAAAGACAATGAACACCCAAAAAACATTGAATTTGTGAAGAAATAAGCTCCATACTTCACTAGCAAAAGGACAATTAACTAGCAGATGAATGAAAATTTCATTATCATTTTCACATACAGGGAACCTATTAATCAAAATGAACCCTCATTTCCTTAAATTTTCCATAGATAAGATTTTTTTTTGAATGACAACCCACAATAAAAAGTTTACTTTGGGAATCAGGTACTTATCCCATAATCTATCATATTTCACATCATTATTAGGGAGATTCACCAACAAATTATATCCACATTTAACTTGATATTTTCCATCTGTAGAATCTTTCCACACCAACTAATCTTAATTGATGGTTTTTGGTAGATGATAAGTTCTCAACAAATTATTTAGGGTAGACAACATTATATTTTATTCATAATCTAAAGCATCAATACTCAACCTTTTCCATCTTCTAGTAACTTCTATAATCTGCTAATAATATTGAACCTTATGGTCTTATTTGTTTTGAATGTGATGTTGAATTCATGACCATGGATCTATTGAATTTAAAGGTTGGTCTAAAATCCTTGCATCTCTCCAGAAATTGACAAGATTACCATTTCCTAGTTACCATTTTGAACTTGATGAGATAACTTCTTTGTTCAAGATTATGAAATTCCAAAAGTGAGATCCCCAAATAAATTTTTCCTCTTAAAAAATACCTAGTATTTTTTCCATCCAGGTATTTGAATCTTAAAATAGTATCCCAAGTGTTTTTAATTTTGATAAATCTCTAAATAAATTTGGAGAGGAGAGCTCTATTCATCCAATTTAATCTTTTAATGCCTAACTCTCAATTTATTTTAGCTATGCAAACTTTTTCCCAAGCCACCAAATGAGTTATATTTATCTCTTCCATACCTTTCCACAATAATTCCTTTGGATTTTATAGAAAATTCTTTTATGATCTTGGTTAGACTAAAAAGAGAAAGGAGATAGACCAAAAGAATTTGGAACACACTTTTGATAAGCACTAATTTTCTCGCCTGAGATAGAAGTTTTCATTTTCACCCAGCCAACTTTCTTTGGAATCTTTCCAACAAGGGATTCCAAGCTATAACAGGAATGTTGTTTCTAAATATAGGCATTCCTAGATACGAAGATAGAGTTTGTTTGATTTGGCAACCCAATATTTGAGTAATTCTAGTTTATCTTCCCAATGATGTATTTAAAAATAAAACTAAACTCTTATCAAAATTTAACATTTTGATTTGAATATTTTTCATACATAATCAAGATTTTTTTAAGACTTTTTCTTCCTTAATATATCTCTTTTCTATGAGACTGGTATCATTAGCAAATTGTTGATGAGATACCATATCTACATTTCTAGCAGGTTTGAAGCCTTTTAACTCACCAATTGTCATAACACTTGAAATAAATATGCTCAAATATTTATACATAATGATGAATAGGAAAGGAGATAGTGGATCTCTTTGTCTCATTCCTTTGCCACTTTTGAAAAAACTTTGTGCCACACCATTGACAAGCACTGAAAACATGCAAGTAGAGATACAAGACCTTATAATTTTCTTGAACTTATCTTGGAAATCAAACAACACATGACTCTATGTAAGAATCTCCAATTTAATATATAATAATCCTTAGCCATTTTTAATTTTATCACCATACCATCACTTTGGATTTTATCTATAGAGTGAACCAATTATTAAACTACAATGATCTTGTATTGTATTTGTCTACCCAATATAAAACCTCCTTGTTGCACCTAAATAATAGCTTCCATGATTAGTTGTAATCTTAAATAGAATATCTCAGTAATTATTTTATGTATTTAATTACACAAGCTAATAGGATGGAAATTAGAAAAACTCACAGCTCTTTCCTTCTTAGGAATCAAAACAAGGAAGGTGTGATTATATTATTTTAACATCTGAGCAAATTCAATGAATTCACTAACTGCATCTACCACATCATCTCCAATGATATCCCAAAACTCCAAAAAAAAGGCTATTGAAAATCCATTTGGACCTAGAGCTTTATTCATATTCATTTTGAAAATGACAAATTTAAAGTCTTCATTAGTTGTAGCTGCAATGAGAGCTGAATTATCTTCCTAAGTTACCAATTCCAGAATAACATACGTAAATTCTCATCCAAATCTAATGTTTCTTTTTAAGTCATTCTTAAACATGTTTGTGAAGTAGCTTACACTCTTCTGGTTAATAATATCTTTCTCTGAAGTGATATGTCTTTCTCTATCTATTATTTCCTTGATTAAATTATGATCTCTATGTTTCAAAGTGGACATATGAAAAAAGTGTGTGTTCCTATCCCCCTCTTTTAGCCAAATATTTCTTTATTTTTGTCTCCATAAGCTCTTTTCTCTTACAAAAAATATGTGATATTCATAAATAATTTGTTTTTCCTTATTTTGAGTGTCAATATCATACCCATTACTCTCTATTTTAGACTCAAGCATAGAAATATAAGATTTAGAGTTTTTTTAATAAGAACATTACCAAATACTTGTTTATTCCATTGTCTAATTTTTATCTTAATATTCTTCATATTTTCAACTAACCAGTATAAATCCATGCCATTTACATTCAAGGACCGCCATTCCATTATTATATCATAAATCTCTAGATGGGTAAACCACATATGTTCCATTATAATTGGATATTTGTTATCCGTGGTAGAATTTTCCATAATTTTTAAATCCTAAGGGTTATGATTTGAGCCCATCCAAGGAAGTGACGTTAACATAAAATCCTTCTAAGCTGACCAATCCATAGAAATAAAAACCCTATCCAATCTATATTATATTAATTTTTCTCCCAATTTCCTATTATTTCAAGTATATTTAGACTCTTTTAATTCCACATCTAGCAAACCAATATTAATAATAAGAGAAGAAAAATCCTTCATACTATTTGACACAAGCTAATTTACTCCTTTTTTATTCCCTGGATGTAAGGGAGAATTAAAATATTTAGCCAAAATCCAAGATAACTCCTTGTAATTATTTCTAAAAATATTAAATCATCCCATACTTTTTTGTGAGTAGTAATAACATTAGGAGCATAAATGCTAGAAAAAAACCATTGTCTACCATTTATGAGATCCATGCAAGGCACTGCTAAATGATTGGTTGATTTTAAAAGTATCTCTCCAACCAAAATATTGTTGTCCCAAAAAGTAATAAGACCCCTGAATGCACCCATTGAACTAGCACACATAGCTCCAACATCCTTCCAATACGCATATTTATGATTCTCAAAGAATGTTTCTTTAATTTTAGATTATTAAATTGCCAAAATAGAAGGTTTGTGACTTATTCTAAAATATCTATACACTTTTTGTTTTGAGTAACTTTGCATTCCTCTAATATTCCAAGAATATATTAGTATAGGCTTCCCTCCCTTTAATGGAAGAGTAGATTGAAGTCCATTTGCAATTTCCACATATGTGATCTTTTTTAAAACTACTCTTTTGGCAGATTTCCTAACTTTTGGGGATGTATGAAAAGAATGACACTTATTCCCTCTTCTCATAAAGATAGATGAAGAAAACTTAGGTTTGGTATTATGTTTGGGTGTTGAAGGTATCTCTTGAGACTCTACTTCCCTCTCTTGGGAGTCTTTTGGAGAAGAAACTATTAGTCTATTTATAACTTCTTCTCTTTGGTTTTCCTTTAAAATATTCGTGTATATTTCATTTTCATTCTAAAGAGGTTTTTGGTTTTCTTGTAGCTGTACTATAATATAAAATTGGTTTGGATATTTTTGAAATTATTGAGTTGTCAAAACCTCTACCCTATTTTATATCTTTGAGACTATCAAATCCATCTCTTGAACTTTTACCAATTGATCAATATTCAGGCTATGTGTTTGATTTGGATATTTTATGCCGACTGCCTCTATTTCATTTTTTACCATAACTTGTTTATCTTCTTCTCAAACCACCTCTTCTAAAGAAATTTATTCTTCTAGTAAATTCATTTTCCCTTCCTTCTTTTCATGTTCTACATTAACTTCCATATTTAGAATCTTTTCTATTTCTTTGAATGATACTTCTCCTCTTCTATACCAAGAAGGTTTGAGTAGAGCCGATTTATGTTAAGGATATGTGGGGCAAAATTTTGATGAATGTCTCAGCTTATGATATTTTTGACAAATAAGAACCAAATTTTCAAACTCTATTTTCTAATTTCAGACTCCAAAAGGGGTATTAAGGAACATTGATGAAGGAAGTTCCTGATTTACAAAGGTTTTTACATAGAAATAAGCATAAACAAGTCTAGGTCTAGATTTTATTAATGAATCAAAGGAAATAAAATAACCAAAAGTTTTAGAAATGTTGATGAAGAGGTATTCATCCAAAAATTTAATTGGGAGACTAGGTAGATGCACCTAGATGGGCATTAAATTTATGTTTTCTATTTCCAAGTCAAAACCTGGTTGCCATTTTAAAAAAAAGATCATTGATCTTCTAAAGAACCAAGGAACTCTTAATAAAATATGAGCACAATCCTCAGGGTTGTTAAATATAATCATAAAAAACCCCATTCATCATTGCCATGATATCTATATGTCCTTTGGGTTTCTATTTTTCCATGGCCCAAGATCTAAAAGCATCAATATTTGGTCTAGCCCCCATAAATTTTCCCACCAAAACCTACTCCATTCTAGAAGAGGCTTAGTTAATAAGTGAAATAGAGACTTTGATATGAAATTTCTTGCCATCCTTAATAGTATCAAGTTATCATGAAGGTTGTATTTCCTTCTTCTCATGCACCCATTTGAGTTTAGAGCTCCAAGAAATCTTACCTGAATCTAATTTGGGTCCCTCTTTGTCAGATTTATTGGGACCTCCTAAAATTTCTTTTGTCTATATCATATCTCTATTCTTGTCATCCTCCCTATCTCCACATGACTTGGACCCCTCTCCATCCTCATCACCCTTCTCCCGTTATGAAGCAAAGTTTGAAATTTTTTCTTCCCACATATCCTCTCTCCATCTGTGATCCATGCTTTCCAAAATCAAAATATG